>JAKUBE010000008.1:0-73457 GCA_030674755.1 Metschnikowia henanensis | reverse complement strand
TTTTTTGCTATTAGATGTGGATTACAATACAATTTGAAAAAGTTAGAGTCTGTCTCGCGCGAGAAAACGGTACGCGCGGAAATGCCGTCCTATACTTTACGCGCATTTGGGCAACACTGAGTCCTTCTTGACAATTTTGAAGAATCTAGGGTAGCCGGCAATGTGCAGGTCTACCCGGTGCCGAAGCGAGCCCGAGGAAACCGCTTTGTGTCCGCCATCTTCTCTTTAGCTTGCAGACATACTAGTCAACATGCTAAGTTCTTTGAAATGCCATCAATTCTTCATCATAGTACAAGGATAGCTTAAAGCTATTTGTTCACACCTTCGAAAGCAAGTATGTTTTGAGAAGCCTGTGATCACTGATCCCTCTTGAACAAAAACTAATGGGTGATCAACTGTGTCAGTGAAGCTTTCCAGACTCTAGATCATACATTGAGTCATCATTGTGGCTTGGCTTCATTGCCTTGTTGGGGTGGCACCAGTCTGCTCGCTACCAATAACCACAGTAATCTCTTCTGTATTCTCCGGTCTTCCGCTCGTATGATACCCAAAAAAGACACTGATTCTTTTGCGGCTAAGAACTGGATCGGCCAGATTCTGCAACTAAAAATTCACACCCCGGAAATTCTACTGGTGTATTGAGCTGCTCGTTCTGTGTCCGTTTCGACCAATTCAACAGCTTGTAAAGTTCCAAGTGCCGTTTCTTTCTTCTAAACAATTAAATTGCATAAAACCCCAGTGGTGCTGATGTTTTTTAAAAGCCTCCACTGGACGAAGTATACAACACTTCGTATTGCGCTTCGTTGGCTCTCATGCATCCTGATTAAAACACAGTCCAATTTTTTTTTCCACGCGGCAACGGTCCATTTTACGCCCAACGGTAAAACAGGTCTTCAGCAGTCCATGAGACTGAAAGAGAAATAAGTTTAGGCCAAAAGTTTAATCAGGGTTGATATTCGTACATATAGATGGGCACAGAGCCATTTACAAAGGCGGTGAATATTTTCTTTGCTCGCTGAACCTTAATTTATTCTGTTTATTGTGGCAGTCCTAATATTAATATAGCAGTGACGGCAAAAACGCGATGTGAGTATTTGATTCAAAAATTGTTTTTTCGAATTGCCAAAAACTGCGGATACCTCAAGTCTTCTCAATAAGCCTTCCAAATATTCTATCTTCTTCCTTCGTGTTTCGTGTTTCGGATTCCGGACGACCCGGGAGATCTCGGATGTTAAACCCCGGTGTTTCTCTCCGCCAGTTCGCGTTGTCAACGCCGGGCAACTTTTTTTTCGCTCCGCTATGAGCCCCGCGAGCCTCCCCACTTGTCGGCGAAAGTCCGAGACTCCGCGCTACTGAACTCCGAGAATAAAAGGTTGAGCAATGTGCTTTGGCGCAGATCAAGGAACCATCAACCAAAGAAACGATTTTTTATTCTTACCGTCTAGAAATTCATCCGTAAATCATCTCCCATGTATTTCGCGGATTCATGATCTAATGTCGAGTCTAAATCATCCGAGGGTCCCGGGGCTCGGGGTTACCGCACCACATGCAAATCTGGGGTGAAGCGCCCCTTTGGCGGCACCGCGCGGCACGTGCGAGATGTGCTGGAGAATATCTTTCCCCATATTTCTCACTCATATATAAGCCAACGCCCGTCCTTCAAACTCCGATCTGTTTCTTTTTTTTTTCCTCAATTTGCTCCAACGCTCATTATTGCAATAGCTCCTATTTCCAATTGCTAACAATCAAAAGCTTTGCACTTTAGCTGGTCTTTACACAAATCGGCTTCCATCCAAATCAAAAGCTCTATCTATTCTGAATATGGTTAAAGTAACTGTCTGTGGTGCTGCCGGAGGAATCGGCCAACCCTTGTCTCTTTTGTTGAAACTTAACAAAAACGTTTCCGAATTGTCATTGTTTGACGTTGTCAATGTGCCAGGAGTCGGTGCCGACTTGGGCCACATAAATTCTGCTGCCACGACGAAATCTTTTTTGCCTTCCTCTAGAGAGGACAAAACTGCGTTGGCTGAATCATTAAAAGGCTCCGATTTGGTCGTGATCCCTGCTGGTGTGCCAAGAAAGCCAGGCATGACAAGAGATGACTTGTTCAACATCAACGCATCGATCATTCAGTCTTTGGCTGAAGGAATTGCCGAAAATGCACCAAATGCCCTTGTGTTGGTAATTTCGAATCCTGTAAACTCGACTGTGCCAGTTGTTGCTGAGACTTTAAAAAAATACAATGTATACAACCCCGCACGCTTATTTGGAGTCACGACTTTAGACATTGTACGCGCAAATACTTTCATTTCGCAGTTGTTTCCCGGTGAAACTAAGCCGACGGATTTCGAGATCCCCGTCGTGGGTGGCCACTCGGGTGAGACCATCGTTCCTTTATACTCGGTTGGCGCCAAGTCATACTATGACAAATTGTCTGCCGAGCAAAAGAAGGAGTTGATCAACAGAGTACAGTTTGGCGGCGACGAGGTTGTAAAGGCAAAAGACGGCGCTGGCTCTGCCACTTTGTCCATGGCTTACGCTGGTTACCGATTGGCCGAAGCTTTGTTAGAGGCTGCTAGCGGGAAAACAGTCGTGGAATGTACGTTCTTGAACTTAGACCCCTCGATTAAAGGCGCTTCTGAGGCAAAGAAATTGGTCAACGGCCTTGAGTATTTCTCTCTTCCTGTGAAATTATCCAAAGAGGGCATTGCTGAGGTTAACTTTGAGATTTTAGATAAGATTGATGCTGAGGAGAAACGCTTGCTTTCTGTCGCTATCGAGCAGTTGTCCAAAAACATTGAAAAGGGTGTGACTTTCGCCAAAGAGGGAGTCAAACAGCAGACATCAACCTAATAGCATTTTTCAACGTGACTTGAACGTGTCGCCGTGAGAACAAGCTAGGAGCTATGAAATGATATGAGTCTAATATCGCTCACGTACATAACAAATATTCATAAATTCATAAACTATGATGTTCGAGTGAATATGATCGTAGCGCTAGTTGAGAAAACGTTTTCAAAAAGTGACACAGCGAAAGCAATGGCCAAAGAACTAATTCTGTTGTGGAATTCGGCGTGGAGGTAGGCTGCATACTTTTCTCAATAGGGAACCACGCAATAAGTTCGGCCATTCCCAAGCCACGCGACTGCCAATGAAGATACATTATGCTGAGTCAGATGTGGCGAAGAATGACGTGGTCGTCTCTAGCTTGCTCGCGGTTGAACCCTCATTTAAAACGGTAAGGCTTTACAAAATCAATCAATGCATAAAGCACTACTCATGGCTAAGTGCAAGCCGAGGCATGGTACCTTTTAGAGCCTTAGAACCATTGGGGAGCGCGGAAACAATAGCCGAAGCGATCTAACAACATAGCAAAAGAGGGATACGAGGAAAGTATTATTTTCTTTATGAGGCTCGATTCATTCAGAGATATTCACCTTTGTTCTCAATCGTTTTTTAAACAACGAGCTAGCTGTTCGAGCCGTGGTGACCGCGCCTATGACAGGGCCCTTAGATTTTTCGATTTACATTACATTCTTTGAATTGCCTCGCCTCTCCCTAGCGGCAACCCGCGCTCCTCTAAATTGCATTGCCGTCTAATGTCACACCTCAGCGCTCAGTGCTGAGGATTCAGTGACACTAGCCAAAACCACTGTGGAGAAACAACTTCGAAATTACATAGAGAATTAAATGCAAGAAATAAATTCAGTTTTGAAGCGAGTTTTCATCAAAAGCGCTTTCGAGGGGACTTTTCGCAGCGCAGCTTTATACCCTCCCCAGTCTTTTTTTCTCACTCGCACCAACACCTCTCAAATATTTTCTTCGTTCCAGTCTCTACTTGTTTATCCATTGCCTCCACATCGCCTTCATCTACATCTTTTAGATCCTCACATTCAGATTTTATCGAACTGCACACTATCACTAGGCTTTGCCCACGTCATCATTCGCCATGGAAGCAATTCTAGACTTTTCGAAGGACCTCGACCTTGCGTTATTCGATAGCGTCGTTGAAACTTTCTACAAGTCGGGACCCGAGCAGCAGAAGGCGCTGGTCATCTTGACTCAGTTTCAAGAAAATCCAGAATCCTGGAGACGCGCTGATGCGATTCTCTCGGCGGCGAAGAACTCCCACTCGAAGTACATCGCCTTGTCGTGCTTGAACTCGTTGATCAAATACAGATGGAAGACTATCCCCGAGGGCGAGCGCATTGGCATCCGAAACTTCATCGTCAACATGATCATTGCTTTGTGCGACGATGAGAAGATTTTCGAGACCGAGCGTGCCCTCATCAACAAGATTGACTTGACTCTAGTTTCTGTTTTGAAGCAAGAGTGGCCCCATAATTGGCCGCAATTCATACCGGAGATCGTGATGAGCTCCCGTTCGTCTTTCAACGTATGTGAAAACAACATGATCATCTTGAAATTGATGGGCGAAGAGGTGTTCGACTTTTCGCAAGATGAGATGACCCAAGCCAAGGCCAACTCATTGAAGTTGAGCTTGAAAGCTGAATTCGAGCAGATCTTCAAATTGTGCTACGAGGTCTTGGATAAGACCACGAAAACATCGTTGGTCATAGCAACTTTGAACGCATTGTTGAAGTACATTCATTGGATTCCTTTGAACTATCTATTCCAAACAGACATCTTGTCATTGTTCACGAACAAGTTCTTGGCCCCTCCCGACACTCGTGCAATTACTTTGAAGTGCTTGACGGAAGTCTCCAATTTGATCTCACCCGAGAACGAAGACAAGTTCATTTTGTTTTTCCAAGCTACAATGGAGAAAATTGTCACCATTGTCCCATTGAACGATTCAATTTCTTTGAAAAGATCGTATCAGCTGGCGAACTCAAACGATCAGTCTTTCTTGCAAGACTTGGCAATGTTTTTGTGTACGTTCTTGAGCAACCACTTGCAGGCGTTGGAGTCTTCGTCGAATTTAAATGAGCTTCTTCTTATTTCGACAAACTATTTGATCGAGCTTTCTCGTATTGAGGAGCGTGAATTGTTCAAAACTTGTTTGGACTATTGGTGTACGTTTGTCCATGGATTATTCGAAGAGATCAGAAACTTGCCCGCAAAAGAGCTGGGCCCTTTGATGCAACTCATGAATTCTTCTTCCCAATTGAGACCTGGGTCTAATGGCGCCCCTGACCCTTCGACTCTCGCAAAATATCCATTGAGACAACATCAATACGCCCAAATTTTGTCAAAATTAAGATTGGTTATCATTGAAAACATGGTCAGGCCCGAGGAGGTCTTGATTGTCGAGAATGACGAGGGTGAGATCGTCAGAGAATTCGTCAAAGAAAGCGACACCATTCAATTGTACAAGTCAATGAGAGAAGTTTTGGTGTACTTGACTCACTTGGACGTTGTTGACACTGAACAGATCATGATGGAAAAGTTGGCAAGGCAAATTGACGAGAGTGAATGGTCTTGGCACAACATTAACACTTTGTGCTGGGCTATTGGCTCGATTTCCGGTACAATGAACGAAGAGATGGAAAAACGCTTTCTTGTTTCTGTGATCAAGGACTTGTTGTCCTTGACGGAATTAAAGAGGGGAAAAGATAACAAAGCGGTTGTAGCGTCCAATATCATGTACATCGTTGGCCAATATCCAAGATTTCTCAAAGCACATTGGAAATTTTTGAAAACTGTTGTCAACAAATTGTTTGAGTTCATGCATGAAACTCACGAAGGTGTTCAAGATATGGCTTGTGACACATTCATCAAAATCACCAATAAGTGCAAGAGACATTTTGTTGTACAACAACCCTCGGAAACTGAGCCATTTGTTCTCGAAATCATCCGCAATATTCAATCAATCACGGAAGATTTGCTGCCTCAGCAGGTGCATACTTTCTACGAAGCATGTGGTATTATTGTGAGCGCTCAAACACAAAAGGAGTTGAGAGACACATTGCTTGGTGAATTGATGGCGTTTCCCAATGTTGCATGGAGAGCCATTGTGCAAAGCTCAGCTGAAGATCCTCAGCTTTTGACGAACACAGAAACTGTGAAAATTATTGCCAACATCATCAAAACCAATGTTGCCGTTTGCAAAGCAATGGGCCCAGGATTCTACTCCCAGCTTGGCTTAATGTATGTGGACATGTTATCCTTGTACAAAGCAGTGAGTGGAATGATATCCGATGCTGTCGCCAATGAGGGGTTAATAGCTACCAAGACGCCAAAGGTCAGAGGCTTGAGAACCATCAAGAAAGAGATATTGAAAATGATCGAAACATACATCAACCAGGCAGACAATTTGGAAGAAATCGTCAGAGACCTCTCTCAGCCTTTGTTTGCTGCCGTTTTAGATGACTACAAAACAAATGTTCCTGATGCGAGAGATGCCGAAGTCTTGAACTGTATGGCCGCCTTGGTGGCCAAAGTGGGCCACATGATCCCAGGTGGTGTTGTCTTGATTTTGCAAAATGTATTCGAGTGTACTCTTGACATGATCAAAAACGATTTTGTCGAGTATCCAGAACACAGAGTTGAATACTACAAGCTTTTGAAAGTGATCAATCACAAGTCATTTGACGCGTTGTTGCAATTGTCGGGCGAGGCATTCCAATCGTTGATTAATGCTGCGTTGTGGGCTTTGAAGCACAACAATAGAGAAGTTGAGGAGAATGGTTTGTCTTTAACGTTGGAATTGATCGAGAATGTCGAAAAGCTCGGGAACACACCTTTCACGAAAGCGTTCTATGAAAACTTCTACTTTCAAATTCTATCGGATACCTTCTATGTCTTGACTCAACCTGATCACAAATCTGGATTCAGATACCAAGCTCAACTTCTTGCTCAGCTCATTCACCTAATTGAGGATGGTGTTATCAAGGATTCATTGTATACTAGCGAGCAAGCACCCAATGGAACGACCAATTCTGAATATTTGAAACAATATTTAGGAAACTTATTGTCTTCAGCATTTGAAAATTTGCAAAAGGAGCAATTGATCAATTTCCTCAATGTTTTGACGAGCGTCTACAGAGACTTGAACAAATTCAGCGGCACGTTAAGAGACTTCCTTGTACAAATTAAGGAGTTTGGAGGTGACGCCACCGACTATCTCTTTGCTGAAGATAAGGAAATTGAGAAGAAAGAGCAGACCAAGTTGCAGAGAGAAAAGGATTTGCAGGTGGCAGGATTGATTAAGCCATCGGAAATGGATGACTAGTCGTAGTGATATTTTCAAGTAGGGTAGAAATTACAAAATAAAATTAAACTCATCTTCAAGATTCCCTCCATAATACTAGCTATTAGGTTTGAATTTACTAAAGCAAAAAACATAAGTATTGTATCGCTTGAGTGGAGTGTGCACTTAAAGATCAAGAAACTTCGCAGGCGTGGTGGCACGGTCGTGCCTGAGTGTCGCGAAATCGAAGGATCATGAAGACAGAGAAAAAAGGCTCTGAGCGAAGAAAAAATACATCCAAAGCATTTCAACCATTGTAATTTCTATAATCAAATATGTCTGCTGAGGAGACCAAGCCCAAGGTTGAAGAAACTGCTTCTGCGACAAGCACCACGGAAGCCCCAAAACCCCCTACATCTAATGTATTTCTGATGTTTGGCGCGAAGAAAGAGAAGAAGGAGGACAAAGAAGATGACAAAGAGGAGGACAAAGAAAGCAAAGCAACCGAGAAGAAGGACGATGCCGAAGCCGATGCCGAAGAAGAAGTCGACGTGCATTTTGAGCCTTTGGTGCATTTAGAAAAGGTCGAGGTGAAGACTAACGAAGAAGACGAAGAAGTCTTGTTCAAAGTGCGTGCTAAGTTGTTCAGATTCCACGCCGACACCCAGGAATGGAAGGAAAGAGGTACAGGTGATGTCAAGTTTTTGAAGCACAAGGAAACAAAGAAAACCCGCGTCTTGATGAGAAGAGACAAGACGTTGAAGATTTGTGCCAACCACTTGGTGCAAAGCGACTACGAGTTGAAGCCAAATATCGGTTCTGACAGATCGTGGGTGTACACTGTGACCGCAGACATCTCTGAGGGCGAACCCGAGGCCCAAACATTGGCCATAAGATTCGGTAACAAGGAGAACGCCGATAAGTTCAAGGAACACTTCGACGAAGCGAAGAAGGGTATCTAGAAGTGGTATAGATTCTAAAGATACCAATGCATGCAATCTACGCGCTGTGAAGCTGATTGTGAAAATAGCGGGAAATCTTTTGGGCTGTTTTTTAAAGTCTGCCCCTGATGTTTTTCGAATCACGCAAAGAATAATCTCGTAAAACATGTCATGTAGCTCGCAGACCTCCATTTAACTCGCGCTAGCTTGCCCATCGAAAGATCTTCTTAAGGGGAATCGATCGTCGGCCAACTTTTAAAATCCCCTAAATTTACATGGAAACTGAAATTTGTCATTTATGAAGGTCGCCACACTAAACATAATTTAGAAGTGCGCTCGTTTGTCTCGAACCTCTTAGAGTGGAGGGAAAGTATGATCATAGAAAAATTAGCGAATTCAAAGTAGCAGAAATATCTTAAGACAAGCTTAAGTAGGCATTTATAAGCGCTCCAAACCTTGAAATACTTAATTGGAATTTTAATCTCCACCTCATAATGAAGATGAATTTCATCACCCTTCCCCAGAATGCGCACTCCACGTGTTTGAGAGGTTTAATTAACCTTGTTTATATAGCGAGCAGACCCCAGAATGAGGAAAGAAAAAACCGTCTGGCGACTAACACATTTCGAACACATTTCGCGATTCAATGAAGTTCGGGAAGTATTTGGCTTCTCGCCAGCTAGAGCTTCCTGAGTATTCGGGGCATTTCATCGATTATAAAGCACTCAAGAAACTCATAAAGCACTTGGGTATGCCGGCGGCTTCATTGGACTTTGGCGAGATTCCATCTACACCAACACAGAGTCAGATCCAAGCTAAGTTAAAAGAAAACAAAGCATCGTTCTTTTTCAAGGTAGAGCGGGAGTTGGACAAAGTCAATTCGTTTTACTTGGAGAAGCAGGCAAATCTTGCTGTGAATTTGGATCTCTTGATGATGAAAAAAAACGAGCTTTTGGCCAAAACCGCTCAGTTGGCGTTTCAGTCCTCGGACTACTCGTCGCTCAACTTTAAGAACTCTATCATATATTTGAACCTTTACCAGAGCTTCAAGAAAATACATCAAGATTTGTCTCGCTTGCAGCAATTTATTGAGCTAAACGAAGCAGGCTTTCTGAAAGTGGTTAAGAAATGGGACAAACGCTCGAAGTCCCACACCAAAGAGTTGTTTATTCAAACAGCCGTGAGCGTCCAGCCAGTGTTTCATAAGAACGAGATCAATGAGTTGTCAGACTCGGTCACTCTGTCTTTGTTCGACTTAGAAAGTATTATGGACGGAGATTATTCTGCATTAAAAACAGCTTCGCTATTAGAACAGCCCTCGGGGTATGTCATAGAGAAAGGTTCGATGTCTAACATCAGACTAGAGCAAGACTCGGCTGGCCCTTCAGCAGATTCGACATTTCATGTTTCCGCGGAGCTTATTTCATCTCGTCGCAGTTCGTTGTCGGCATTTTATAATAGTGAAATTGATGATTTATATTCGAGCTTTGTCAATGTTGCCACTACGAAAATTCCAGACATGTCTGTGCTCGAACGATGGCTTGACAAAGTTAAGTCATCTTCTAAGGATGGCACGACAAAAGAGAAACTATCTAGGATTTTTGTGCTATCAATCGGCAACTTGAAGATTTCTGACGCATTCTTGGAGTCCTTTTTGAGCCTCATTGACTATGATGTTGAGCTTACAATCGATACGAAGGACCTTAACACTAAACCGATCATACATGAATGTTGTTCGATCCCACCAGTTTCCTCGATCGACGATCATCTGCATGTCATAATCAATAATGGTGTGAAGGTCGTAAATTCCAGCGATAGCATCAGCCACTCACGATTATTTATCGTGACGCACATCATTGAGACTCTTTCCCCCTTCGCTGTTACAGAGCTTCTTGCAAGCAAAGACTTCAATGGCCGAACATGTCTTCACTATGCTGCTCAAAATAACAGGCAAGATCTTTTAAAGATTTTACTCCCTCATTTTCCTGTTGCACATATTGACGATCTAGACAAAGACTCAATGTCGGCTTTGCTTTTAGCAATCAGCTTTGGAAACTTTGATGTCGTCACTACTCTCATCGGTTATGGAAGCAACTGCTATCCGGAAACTAGCGAGTCCAAGCTACAGTATTTGCCCATTAATTATGCATGCAAGTTTGGGGATTATAACACCTTGGAGTTTCTTTTACGTTCGAGTGACCCAACTCCTGAGATGATCAATCGACAAGATGTTGAGGGTCTTTTTCCACTTCATGTTGTTGCTCGTTCGGGGAATTACAAGCTTATCAAGTTATTGATACAGTATGGTGCTACGATCAACCATTTAGATGGCTTGAATAAATGGCCTCCCATATTCTACGCAGCTCTGGAGGGTTATTATAAGACAGCTAACGAGTTGATTAAGTTTGGAGCAAGATTGGACATACTTGATGAAGATGGTTATAACGTGCTTTACTACTGTGTTGTTGAAGGCCACATTGAAGTTTTGAATCACTTGCTCGCCTACCAAATGGACTTTCCGCGAATGAACGACCAATTTGACAAAGCTCAAAATCAAGAAAGCATGACTGTACCGCTGTCAATTGCGCCGCCATCTATCCTTGACGAAGGGGACGATCTGGAGGACAGTGGTGAAGCCGACAAAAATGGCGATACTATCCCACATCTTGAGCTTCCTCCTCCAATTTTACCTCTCAGAAGATATGGGCATAGCTTTCTTGAGCAGAAGGTCCTTATAGAGTTGATTTTTCCCATTGACTCTCATTCTATCCATCTTTTTGATTCGGGCACTGAGTTAAAGCCAGGAAGAATTACAATTTCGTCCAATTTATCTGATATCGTGCCACGAAACATCCTTATTCCAGCATCGGATGGTCAGAAAGCTACAACCAATTGCATGTTCCAAACCGATGTCGACTCATTAAACGGATTCCGTATAGATTTTGAGATATTTCCAAAGTTCGGAACCCGCTTGATTGCCAAGACAACGGCTTTGAACTTCTCACAGATTGACACATCGTCGCCGGAAATAAACTCCATTCTGTTGCCACTATTCGATATACGCTTGAGAAATATCGGAGAGTTGAGGTTTAATTACCAAATCATATTTCCCTTTTCCGGAAATTTATTGGAAACCACTAAGTATGACACATACTGGAAATCGTCTGCTTCTTTTGTCAAAAAGCTGCCTGTGGCCAAGTACAATGCTGCCGGAGGGTTTTCTCCCAACAATTTTTTGTCTCCTAACAACATTAATGTCAACAAGCTAGGGCCCAGTCTACTGAAATCAAAACTTGTTGATGTCCAAACACCGGTTTCTTTTGTGAGTTCCAGCTCGCTGAATTCTTCTTTTGTGACCGCAACGTCGTTGAGTGGTGAATACCTTAAAGTTAAAGTTTGCCTTCTCAATGATGGAACCCCCGTGGTATGTCCCCACTGGGCAATTCCGGTTGCAGATAAAATCGAGCTTTATTTGCCCAACTTGTCGTTGAAACAACTCACATCGATGACTACAAGCCTTTTCGACTATGAAAAGGTAATGCATGACCTATCGAGAATGCGTTTGAAGGATTTACAATTTGTCAAGAAGCTTTTGAAAATCATTTATCTTCCACTTGAAATCGTCTTGCGGCTCTTGGATCCGAGCATCAATTTGAGTATTGAAATCATTTTTCCCTCACTTTTTGAGTTGGATAATCTTCCATTCGCTGGAAATATACAACTGAACCTCAACAAATTCATCGATTTGACATTGGACAAGATCTTCGAGCATGTAAGATCCGTTAAGCAAGCGAATGACGGCGCCAGCAGATCTCTCATTTTCCTCTCCTCTAACTCGATTGTCTGCAAAATTCTCAACTGGAAGCAACCAAACTACCCCGTCTTTTTGATAATGAATGGAATCGTCTACAACAACACCAAAAAGGTTTTTGAGGCAAGAACCGCAAATGGCTTACTTATGGATGACATCAAAAATGAACAATCAGCCAAGCAGGCGCCACTTGCAAACAATCAGACTCCCAATTCACTGCAGAGTAAGTTGAAGTACCAGTTGCTCGCTAATGATCAGGAGCTTACTGTGAGGTCTATTAAGGAAGCGACAGGTTTCATCATCAACAACAATCTCATGGGCGTCATAACCTCAATTCATTTGCTCAACTTGGTTCCCAAACTCATTCCGCTCATTAGATCTAGAGGGTTGGTGCTTGTCGCATTCAATGATGTTTTTGATCCGGAAGATTCCGAGTCTCTGTCGTATGCGGAATTGGACGCATACACAAGAACAGAGATAAACGGTTTGCGATTCGATGACGTGCTAAGTTTCAAGGATGATGCTTAGTGCCATCTCTACAAATATTTTGACTGACAACCACAAGTGATGAATAGGTCTTTAAATAAATCAGCGTCTTCTTCGAGAAGGAGGGGGCGGCGGTGGTGGAGCTTTTTTAAATTTTGCTTTCTCCTGAAGCACGTTAGTTTTCGAGCCTAATTTTCCACCAATATTTGCCTGAGGTAACGCGGGAAGAGCTTTTTTCGAGAGGTACTCTTTTGGCAAATTTAAAAGATCGAGAGTCTGCGCGGATGAAGGGCATCTGTCGATCTTACCAAGAGGTTTCGAGCAATCTTGGGATTCTGTTGGCTCTGACTTGATACGGGGATCATGCTTGGAGTTCAACGTCATGAAAACATTTCGATTGTTCTCTTGAAAAATATTTGTAATTTTGTCTTCTTCGAGCCCTAGATTGTGAGCTGTAGTGTGTTTGTTGTAATCGCTAATGGAAGATGCTCGCATGGAAGCAATTCTGGACATACCGAACGAGTCTATTGATGAACTGGAGTCTGACACTTCGATCTTGGAGCTGTTGGCCTTCGAGCCCAGGGATGACGTCGAAATCAAGCTCTCCGAACTGGAGTTCAACACATTTCCATAGCTCAGCACTTTGAATTGCAATTGCTTTTTTGGAGTTTTGAGCCAAGATATTGAAAGACATTTCGTTGCTGTTTTCAATATTGATCGTGCACTCGCAGCCATATGTTCGTCCTTCGAGGTTATCCCGTCAAATTTAGAAGCCACGTCACAATTCACTATAACGTTGGAGAGGACTTCGACAAGTTGAGGGGCTTTGTACTTTGGACTTATGTCATTAAGCTGAGTGAGAGTCAACAAGGGGTGTAAAATCTTAAGATAACTGAGCGCCAAAATATAGTTTTCTTGAGACAGACTCTCTGAGCTGTAATCTAGGTCGTCCAATTCCCTGATAATGATATCAACCAAAATCTTTAAATCGTTGAGATAAGCCAACTTACAAGAATCTTCTGAAGTCATAATCAAGTAAAGAAATTTGAGCATTTGAATCCTTATTATATGAGACTCTTCTCTGTTCATGTGGTAAACAAGCAAGTTGATGAAGCCGCATATTCCGTTCACAGAATCTTTTCGGGATGTAAGAAGTCCTTCAATTACTTTGTTTTCGCGTACTCTGCTGGTAAAGGATTTCATCATGTATTGTTCGTTGATGAGAAGCAATAGCTTGAACTCCTCGTAGGCGACAAGCTTACTCACATCTTCAAAGTCTTGGCCAGCCAAGTTGTAATTGTTGAAATTATCGTTCGAAAGTAGATCGTCTATGAGAGTGGGTATTAGCAGACAACTCGTCAAATATTGAAATTCCGCGTCAGAAAACAAGATGATGTGGTACAAATACTGAAAAAATATGTTGCAGCTGAAATTCAAAATCACATATGACGAATGTGAGTTATCGGAGTCCCTGACATGGCCTGTCAAAAATTGAGCAAGAATCTCAACGAAAGCTAAGTCTTTCAATGTGGAAATAATCTCACTTCTATTAAGAGCTAGGGAGAGTGTCAGAGGCCCGGTTTCTTCGGCACTCAACTTAAACAATAGAAGCACAATGATCAGAAGAATCTCCTTTAAAGTCACCGAGTCTTCATGGCAATCTCCTGCCACGGACTTAGTAAACAAACCCATGAGGCCCAAGATTTTGCCGAGACAAAGCTGGTGGTTTTTGATGAAAAGATTCAGATTTAAGAGCCTAAGCGCTAGAATCGAGCAAGTGTGATATGTTTCCTCCTGCGTTTTGAGATAGTCCACGGCTAGCTTTAAAAAGATCGAAAGGTTTGAATTGCATTCTTGAGCGTCGCTGATGATTAGGATAGGCTCTAAACTATCTAGCAAACGATCAAGAGGAGTACACTCAACATAGTAGTCCTGCGCTGAAACTGAATAGGATGTGTAGAACAGCGGGAACGACGTGAGAGGAATCTCGGGTGAATCTGATCGCATGGAGTTTCTCATTTCTTGGCGAATGATTCCAATTCAATGATATGCCACCCGAATGTGACTTCAAATATGGGATTTCGGGAAAATGACAATTGTATTGATAAGTGCTCCAGCCGAAAAGCCGCGGAAAAAAGCGATCACCTTGCTTTCCAATTGATTTCAACTCAGAAAACCGAGTTTTCCAGTAAGTGAAAGTCTGAGGAGAGCGGAAAGTGTGCTAAATAATAGGATTAACAAAAGTTGAGCTCAGAGACTTCTTCAGTGGAGTTGCGCGTTAGGTTGAATCACGCTGGGTCTCCGCACATAGACGAACGATTAGAGTCGACAGAATCCAAATCGTACAAACAATACGCTGCACCAATTAAAGTCACCCCCGAACAAGTTTTCATCATTTTCTACTCTTTTAATGTTTTTTTGCAAAATTGAGAATAAAAATCTTTGAACCCACACTGAGTTATCTTAGAGATCTTATCTTGATCATCAAAAAATAATATCCCAAAAAGCTCCTAGCATTGCGCATTCGATCGAGACATTCAAATTGTGGCTAATTACAAAGGTGCAAAATGCAATCAAATTCGAGAGGTTTCCCAAAGATACATCCTTTCAGTTGACTCAATGACCAACGGTCTTCAAATAAACATCTGTACCCCAGCCCCAGTAGGTTTGCACGCTCAACAGCCCCTTGACTGATGGTACAGCTGTGTCTGGAGTTATGGTGTCGTTAAAGATCTCAATGTAACTTTTAGACAATGGTAGACCGTAACCCATACCCGCAACAGTATTTCCTCCAAGACCAGGAGGCACGTTCAATGTTTTATAAGCCTCTCCTTCGTTTGACTCGTATGTTGTAAACAGATAATCGAACATGTGCTGTAAGGTTTTGGGAGGAATACCCTTGCCTTTGTCCCTGATTCTTATTTCCATATATGACGGGCTTTCACTTGTTGACACGGTGATTTGAACAGGGTCACTGACATTATTCTCGATGTGAGCACGAAAAGAATTCTTGAGAATCTCTTGGAGAATATACTCCAAGTGGTATTCAATGTAAGGAAAGTGGATCGGGGCGTCTCCTCCTTTACTAGCTTCAAGCGTGGGAAGTTCCTTCAGAGTCCAAAACTTTCCCGGATATAGATTTGTGTCGATTCTTACAGCAACGGACAGGTCATACTTCATGAGAAAGATATCGTTAACCAATTCCACGTTTTTGCGAATGACCTCCCGAATATCTAGCATTTTGATCACTCCGTTATAGCTCCCGCCGGGTACAAAGGCATCTGACGAAAGTGACTTAGTGAGCTGCACGTGCTGGTGTGCAATTAGTCTCATGCTTATTCTCTGCACCAAGTGCTTGTCCAAGAAAGCTTTGGTCTGCTTATGTGATATCAAATGCATTACTTCGCTGAATCCCTTAGATAATGTCGGGAGAGCGTCGGCGTGAATCTCTATGAATTCGGATAGGACATCGTTTGCGAAAACCTCGTTCTCTCTGAGAGTGGTCGGAGGGTTCAAAGATGCTTTGAGAAGAACAGACATGGATTTAAGGTACATGTTGTACAGTTCTGATATCGAGGGGTTCAACATCACCAAGTAAGGTAAGTCTCTAAAGTTGCGTAGTCTCCTTGCATTGTACGCTAGAAGAGACTCAACTGTGTCTCTGGCTATTTGCAAAATATTCACTTCATTCAAGTTTTCAGATTGCTCGTATAATCCCAGCATCGAAAACTTACTCAAAGGTTGGTTTGAGTAGTGATATATGAGCCTTTCCAAAGATGATCTCACTTTATACTCCTTGAAAAAATCTTTTTTAAGTGCTAAAGATCCATCAGAGCTGTACCTTTTTTGTATCGCAATGCATGATGGCACCTGCAAGGCCCTTCCGTAGCTTTTTACGAATGAGGACTTGAAGTGTCGCAAGAGCATTGATTGATGTAGGGAAGATGATTTGAGAAAGGGTTTCTTGCGACCAAATTTCTTCGTGCTTCCCACAATAATGATTGAGAGATGACCCTATCAACTTCGTTTTTTTCCTGTTTCGATTGATTATCAATTGCAAACGCCGACAAAGTCAAGATCTGTATTCGGATGCGGTCGTCGGATGCGTGCCTAAGTCTGCTTCGGTGGGTAATATCGCAGACTTGTCCGAGGCCTGTGTGCCTCACTTTGATGGCCAAGAATCCGGGGCTCTTTTGATGTGCGTGCTCGCGCATCATCTAGCTGCTAGCTAGCAATGCATCTCCGTAGTACACAGGCGTGAGTAAAGTCAGCTGAGAATCAGCTGACCGTTAAACTTCGGTGACATTTAATAAATCAGCCCTCGGCATTTGGCGAACGGAACACATATTCGTGTCCAAGAGCATTGTTTCTGCATTGCAAAATGAAACCCAAAACCACAGATTTATGCCCGGTGTGTGACTGCAAGTCCCTTGAGAGCATCTCATTTGCAGATACTCATGCAGAGATCACTTGGATTCGGTGCGATATTTGCCGCCAGTGGTATCATACGACATGTGTGAAACTCACAGCCTTGTCCTTAGGGCAAATCTCGCTGTTCCATTGCCCAGAATGCGAAAATGAACATGGGCCCTCCCATCTAAAACGTCAACTGAAACGAGCACGTGTGAAAATTGACTATGTGGCTTTGGACCAGGGCGAAACATTTGCTGTTGACAAGTCGGTTCACCCTCATGTTCCCAGCTTTCTCAACTTCGAGCCTGTTGTGGATACTTCCAGCAAAATACAGCCTCAAGTCACTGTTTTAGAAAGCCGCGAACTAACCAAGGAGTTCGCCTTGAAAACGGGCCTTGCAAAACCAGTAATAGTACAGAACACGACTTCGGAATCTGGACTAAAGCTTCCGTCATCTAGAGAGGACATTACGGTCGAGTATATCGCTGAAAAAACTGGCGAGAATGAGCAGGTTGAGGTCATGGACGTGTTGTCTCAGCAAAGTGAGCTGCCTTCTTGGACATTACGTCAATGGAAAGATTACTTCTACACCCCTGAAAGTGAAAGAGATCGCATTCGCAACGTTATTTCTTTGGAAGTCTCGCAAATCGAAGAGCTTGGGAAAAGCTTTGTCAGACCGAGAATGGTGAGAGAAATGGACTTGGTAGACAAAGTGTGGTGCGGTTCGGATGGACGTGACCAAGGCAGGCCAAAAGTCACTGTTTATTGCCTTATGTCTGTACGAGGCTCCTACACTGACTTCCACATAGATTTTTCAGGGACCCCGGTTTATTATACGGTCTGTCATGGGGTGAAAACGTTTTTAATGTATCCACCCACCCCAGAAAATTTGGAGCTATATGAGAGTTGGTGCCACGAGCCGCAACAGAATTTCACGTGGTTTGCGGAATACACAAAGCGCGTTAAGGGTAAAAAAATGAAGCCAATGGGCGGCTTCAAGATAGACTTGAAGCAAGGTGACTTATTCATCATTCCCAGTGGCTGGATCCACTCGGTCTACACTCCAGAAGATGCAGTGGTCATTGGAGGGAACTACTTGACAATACGGGACTTGCCCATGCATTTGAAAATCTATGAGATTGAAAAGCGGACGCGCGTTCCTTTAAGATACCGGTTTCCGATGTTTAACAAAGTTTTATGGCTCACTAGCTGGTATTACTATACGCACAAAGAAGAGTTCTTTTTCGATTTGGGACTTCCCTGCGCGTCACAACTAAAGAAGCTTAATAAAGAAGACTCGCAGCTGGAGCTTAAATCACAGCAGTCTCTACAGCCTCAAGCTTCTGATCCTGCCAAGCTACTTGACATAACAAGACTTGATGAAGCCGAGTTTAAACTGGGGGTTCTGTGGAGTTCCCAGAGCTGTGACCAGAAAAGCTTGTTATGCACGAGCGACGAAGTGATTGAAAGACCAGAATCATCGCTCATTGATCGTCAACTGAAAATAAAAATTTCCCATGTCTCATGCGCTCGGTCTGTTTTGCAGTCACTCATAATCCAGTTGAAAGAGCATTTTGAAGTGAGCAAGAAACAGCCCATCGCTAGAAAAAGCATACCAACTAATTTGATCGGGCGTAACGTGGCAGAGTATCTCGCCAAATTAGATTCTTGGCTTGAATCAATATAATCCCGAGCTTTGCGACAATTGTGCTGATCGTATTAGGCGATACCGCGGTATAAGTGATAGAGCCACTGTCAAGCGAGATTTTATGCCTGGGTCTCTATACTCATGTCGTCAAGAGCTCATTAGATTCAACTATATGTCAAACTGCTTGTGGAATCATATTTTATTTCTTAGTCTGCAAAATGTTCTGTGCTCAAAAAACTCGATCTTGGGCGTCTTATGAGCAACGATGGTTGACTCCATCGTGCAGCATGAATACTGTTTACCCAAAACCTACTCCGATTCTAGAGGCACAAGCAGCAAGAAGCCCCGTTTCTCGACTCTTTTCCTTTAAAAGAGGGCTACCAGCATTTGCGAGAGGTGCATTTGCACGAGTTGAGATGACACACAGAAGACAGACTTAGAGTACCTTCCGAGGACAGCATGGGTAGTCAGACAGTCAATTTACTCTACCTCAGGTTTTTGCGTCGAAAGATTTAAAGGAAGCTTCCTTGTGCGCCAAAAGACACCATGGCCCAAAATTACCGACTTGCGATCTTTACTCGGAACTTCGGAATTTCGCAGGCCCTCATCGGCTTCGAGTCCAGCTGAAAGTTGCCGACATTCCCGGCAGTTTGTTGCGATCGGCGAATGCGCCTCACATAATTTCCTGTGTGTCGCTGTCATTTTTCTTCCGTGCAGAACCTGCAATCGTTTAGTCGAATACCACGCCTCGTGATGAGAGCAAACAAGGGAAAAGCTTCAAGCTAGCCTTAAGCTTGAGTTTTACTTTAAATGTCACACGATTCGAAGAGTTCTCAACCTGGCTCAGGGGGTTCATCATCATTGAACAACAGCGATGCTCAGACGGAAGCATGCAATGTTTACTATGATACAAGATCAGAGACCGAGGGCGAAAAGATAGCGATGAGGCCTCGCTTTTGGAGAAAAATTATTTCTTGGGCTCGGCCCGCCTTTCTACTTGATAACCTCAATTATCACTCGTTCAAAATTATAATACCCACATTCGTCCAGGTCTGGATCACCGTGATACTTGCGACGGTTCCCCGGACCAGCGCTTGGTTTGGAAACGCGAGTTATTTGATGCAGATATTGGGGTTCATTTGCGCCGCAGGCGGCCTCCTGGTTTGCATTAATGTCATCATGGCATTTGCGTGCTTTGCAGCGTTTGTCATCGGGTGGCTTTTCTCAGTGGTGGCCCTATCCATCTCCACAAAGATACGTGGATGGCCCACTTCGCAAGAAATTGCAGGTATCTTGATTCAAGAAGGAGATTGTACACAAGATAACATTTCTACATGTATGCTTGAGCAGATCTTTACGGGGCGATATCTAGATGTCCGGGCCACTGTAGTGTTTGCTATATCCCTTGTGATCGGTATCACCTGTTTTGGAATTGTCCTGAAAGTTCATAAGATGGCAAGGCTTGTATTTGTATGTGGCTGCATCTCTATCATAATCAATACCTGTTATGGCAATTTTCTTCCTATATTCTTGCCACTAGAAATCGGTTTGGAGGTATTGAAACCGGCTGGGGCTGCTCTTGCTCTCAAGATAGTGGTATCGTGCTTGCTTTTTCCTTTCACGTCAAGCTACAAGTACTTTGATGTCGGAACTCAAATCTTCTCCATCCTTCTGGATGTCTCAACAAGAAACGAACGTTTCTTTTTGTCAATGAAGCCTTCGAAAGACAATTTCACTAATTATCAAGGTCTTCTTACAGACATTCAGGGTGTAAGAGTGAAACTATCAGCAATTGATGTTTTTCTCAAAAGCACTCGCTTCGAGATTTCTTACGGCAGGTTTACGTGTGAAGATGCATATGAGTTTAGCTCCAGAATGAAAGCCTTCCTTAATACCTTTCTGGGCTATGAATATTTCTACGTACTGATGCAAGAGCGAAAAGACATACTAAGAGAGGAGTTCTACCCAAGAAATCGACGCGGGAGCTTGTCAAATAGGGAATCATCGAGTCAATCGAAGCTTTTTGCAGCATTTAGCCATACGTACAAGGAAGTGGGAGAATTGGAAGACAGCAGGGTGCAGCAACTTTTCAAGAAGAAATATCTCGGTGAGACTAAAAATTTTCCAGCTCTCAGAGATCTTGATATCGTGACAGATCATATAAAGGAGGCACATGCTTGCTATCTCAGCGCTTTATCTGATGCCCTCAGGACCGCTCGGAATTGGTTGGCAGATGCCAACGAATACCGAGTGTATGCATTTTTAAACTTAAGCAAACACAAAGAACAACAGAGGGTACGTCACGAAGAAATTCTCGTCGCCCGGAAAAATCTTAAAGAGTTCATGGCTCTTCATCAGGAGATTCAAAATGAGCTTAGTATGAAGATGCTAGAAGGAATGGAGGGGCATGAACAAATCCTTCTGTTGATCAGTCAGACATCTTTTTTTCTCTTTTTGAGCAAACAAGTTGCCTTTCAGCTCTTGTCTTTGCTCGCTTTCTTTCTATCCATTGATGAAAAAAGACCCAACCCTTCTTTTAGCTGGCCTAACTTGATGACTACGAGTAAACGGGCGAAGGCTTCACACGAGCTGAACAAACATGATGCACCTACGTCGAGATTTCATCACAGAGACCCCGACGCGTTAACTCCACAGACCCCCTTGCAACTTATCATTTGGAGTCTCGTCAAACTCTACAAGTCTTTCCTCAAGGATGAGTACAGTTTTTGGGTACATTGCGCACTTTTGGTAACTTTCTGTGCCTTCCCATTTTATTTTAAGGGGTCCGCTTATTACTTTTATTCGAGGAAATTAGTTTGGTTTCCAATCATGTGTGCGGTGTCCACATCGCAGTACTCTGCGGATAGTGTCTACATGTTTACGACAAAAGTTGTTTATACTTTCATTGGTGCAGTTGTTGGTATGGTCGCGTGGTATATATCCACCGGCCTGGGGAATGGAAATTACTATGGATATGCTGCAGTATGTGCTGTGGTTTACTTCGTCGCAAGCTACTACCGCCAATTCTCGGTTCATGCTCTACCTGTTGCGGGTATCATGATATGCATCACTCCTACTTTAGTGTTGGGGACTAGCTGGGTAGACGCGCAGTACAATGCTCTGGATGTCGGTGTTGGTTGGAGAGTGGCGCTTACCAGGTTTATCAGCGTGATTGCCGGCCTATCGGTTGCATTCACGACAACATTTTTCCCTCGCGTAAGAAGCAGCAAAGCTGCGTTTCGTAAAAAGTTGGCTATCGCTCTAGAGTGCTTGAACGAAATTCAAAGTCAGGTTTGTGACTTTGCTTTGAAAAGATACAAAGACCCAGAAGTGCATATTCGTCTAGTGGACGATAAGCTTTCGGAAGAAATAAGAAATCTTCTATTGAGACTCGCGACCATTAAAGGGTCGATGAAGTCAATTGAATACGAAACGCCACTAACGGGCTCGTGGCCAAGTGAGAAATATGAAAAGCTTCAAAAGCTTATCGTCAGTATAACTCAACTCTATTTCTTGCACTATCGTCTCATTGATCAAGTGAGCGATACAGACGCCTGGATACCGCACATGGTTAATCGAGCGGCATGGAATCAGCCCGAGTTTCTATCGCAATTGGTTTCTTTGGTTTATATGGCCTCCGAATCTTTGAGACTCAAAGTGGAACTACCCCAGATCACCACGGCTACTTTATCAATCAAGCATTTAGAGGTCTTGTCGGAAATGTGGGGAACTCAGGGCTTCTCTTTGAATGAAAGAATGTACGCGGAACGCAAGATGAGTGAGCTGCTGCATGTCCGCCGCCGTACACTACAGAAATTGGATTTTGAAAACCTTTTGAGCCACGATGGACGGCTTAACGTCGTTGCACTACTAATAACACACATGATCTATAAGCAGATCGACCAAGCAGCCTTAATCGTCAAAGGTTTGGTGGGTGAAAAGTATAATTTCGACACAGGGCTATTTGAACTCTAGTCTCATAAAGAGTCTGCAATGGAGAGCTACATTCAGAAGTCATTCAATAGAAAAGTGTTCTTTAGCTAATCTGTTATTTATTATGCATAGTCATTAATTTAGATGTTCCACACCCGTCAGATTTACAACTGCAACTTGGTACCCTTTTCTCTCGCGGCCTCACCATACTTCTTGATTCTGATGGATTGCACGGCAATGAATCCAGAAGTGTCTTCGGGAGAAAATCCGGTCAACTCGTCCATGGAGGACTCTGTCTCATCATACAACTTTTCCGTGTCTGAGTATCTACCCAAGACGGACACAGAGCCCTTGTAAGCTCTGGCTCTAACGGTTCCGTTGACTGTGATCTGAGATGGAGGAATCATAGATCTGACGTACTCGCACTCCGGAGTGAAGTACATACCATTGTACAACAACTTGGCGTAGGAGACAGTAACAAATTGATCTCTCAAAGCCCTCACTTCTCTGTCCAAGGTCAATCCCTCCAAGTCGACGTGAGCAGTTCTCAAAATGGTCAAACCTGGGGTTTCGTAGCATCCTCTCGACTTGATTCCGATGAATCTGTTTTCGACAATGTCAATTCTGCCAACACCATTTCTTCTTGCCAAGGAGTTGGCCTCAATGAACAACTCCACTGGATCGGTGACGACCTTTTTGCCGCCATCAAGAACCAACTTGACTGGCAATCCCTTCTCAAAGACAACGGAGAAATCCTCTGGGGTCTCAGGGGCATCTGTTGGGTCGACGGTCAATTTCCACATGTCCTTTGGTGGGGTGGTATTTGGGTCTTCCAAGATGCCGGCCTCGAAAGAGATGTGTGCCAAGTTTTCGTCAGTAGACCATGGCTTGGCTTTGGTCTGAGCGACTGGAATGTCTTTCGAGGCAGCATATTCCAATAAGTCCTTTCTGCCCGCAAATCTGTTGAAGAAAACAGGGTCCCTCCAGGGAGCGATGACCTTGACGTCTGGCTTCAAGGCGTAGAATGACAATTCGAAACGAACTTGGTCGTTACCCTTACCAGTACAGCCGTGAGACACGGCGAAACAACCCTCTTGCTCAGCGACCTGAATCTGCGCCTCGGCGATAACTGGTCTAGCTAAAGACGTGCCCAAAAGGTAAACATTTTCGTAGATAGCGTTGGCCTGAATAGCAGGGAAACAGACTTTCTCAACGAACTGCTTTCTGACATCAACCACAACAAACTTGGTTGCACCAATGGCCAAAGCTTTTCTCTCTGCCTCCTCGAAGTCCTCCTCCTGACCAATGTTGGCCAAGAAGGCAATGACCTCGTAGCCTTCTTCGAGCAACCAGGCGAGGATCACAGAGGTATCCAAACCACCAGAGTAAGCCAAACAAACTTTTCCTTTAGACATTTCAATTCTTTTGAAAACGTGAGTGAAATGGGTGTAAGAAATGAAAAAAAAAAGCATCTATCTGTAGCGAGGGCGTGGGCACACCTTTATACAGATTGTCGACCGCGGTAAAATTTTCAATTACCCTTTTGGGATGTCGGTTTTTAAAATGACTCACTAGCTGTCGTCGCGAAATTACATCACTCAAATCAGAACCTTTTGAAAGAATCATTGAGTTTGGATCTTGCTGAGTGAGTTTGGTTCAATCAGCCTGTATTTTTAATCGACTTGATTTTATCGTAGAAATGGTATCTAAGTTGTAGGTAGCTCGAGATTAATGGAACACGTGACTGAGTATAGATAACGAATAGGAGAAGAGGAAGGCGCGACTTTTCGTTGGCCTTGTATAGCCCGAACGGTGAACCTATTCTTCAAATTCGCCGCATGTTAGAAATGAAGTTGTGAGAGATAGTATAATTTAGTGCCTCGGATATAATCTTCACTTGAAAGTAAACATCTAAAGTCTCAAAATAATCTGAACCGAAGCCTACTTTGGTCCAAATTCCTGAGGAAAGATTATTTTCACTTGTATGGTTTTAAACAGCTTTACGCTAAATTGTGGCAAACTCTTTCTGTCTTTTTTAAAATCAGAAAAGACCTGTGAGTCACTGTTCGATCAAATTATTGGAGTATGAGAGAAACTTGAGAGGTTATGAAAAGCAAACGAAAGAGTGCATTTTATATACAATTCAGCTTCAACACATTTAATTTAAGACGTGTATTCAATGGCTAGAGAGTTTAGGTCGAGGAGTTTGCTGCTCACGAGTCATCATGACTCCAAGACATCATGATTCACGCGTGCTCGTTTTGCGCGAACGCGGTCATGATAAAAAAACATGACCTTGAGTCATCCGAAAAAGTCATCTAATGAATCATTAATGAGCGAAGACAAAAAAGCTGGAATAACGCATGCCATACGACAAAAATTAGGTTTTGAAGACAGCCGTCTTTGGAAAAGGTTTCTGGCTCGCCGGTTGGAACTTATTGATACCTTGGATTTAAGCTCGAGGAAGGCGAGCGATCAAGAAGACGAGATCAAGCGGGTGGCCGAGATCCTTCGCCTTGAATTTCAATACGACGTACAGTATTTCTCAGATTTTGACAAATTAGTAAGAGCTGCTGTACAAAGTGTGAGAAGAAATCGAAAACGAGGTACGAAGACAGGAAGGGCTAATGTCAAGCGCCGACACATGGACGATATACAAGCCGAGTCTCCCGTCTCATTTCCCTCGGGAAGAGTTGAACCAATGAGATCAGAAAAAAACCTGTTTCTTTCCGAGATCTCCAACTTGAATGCAGATGGCTTCGATTCGCTCTATGACATGAGCTACTCGACGTCTAGAGTCATAAGCAGTATGGATCGTTCACGAGCAGCCATTGACTCGATCATTAGGCCAACAAATATTGAAAGAAAGATGTCCCAATCAGGTGTGATATTGCCTCCCCTTCTGAAAGTTGCTTCGGGATCACAACATCCTGAACACGAAAAAGCGCTTTTAACTGTGAAATTATCGCTCCTCTGGCTAATGAAAAGATCCAAACTGTGTCTCAGTCTGGCATCCCTGCAAAAAAATGAGACACTCAAGGCTATCGGTCAGTCTTCAATCACAACTGTCAACGCTCTTATGCTTGAGAGTTCATTTTCGGGGCTCACGCAAACGTCTGTAGATTATTTGCGGGATCGAATCTCACTGTCAGGGTTTCAGGCACGTTTCTATCGCAGCCTTGAGCCAGAGTGTCCTATTTCAAGTTCACTAGATGATGTTACGGCTGTCTCGACACTAGAAACTCTAGTCGGCTGCTGCGTAAAAGACTTTGGGTTTGACTCGGTATTGTACCTTATTGGAGAGGCATTCTACACTCTAATTTTGCTAGAGTATCCCCTTGTGCTGCGCTCCTCCGTCCCTTTTCGGCGTATACCAGACGCCATATCCCGGGAAACTGATAAATTTCATAGCAGTTCCTCGAAAAGCCAGCCCGCGTCCTTGAGCAATTTGGCTGCTGTGGCTTCAGAGCTTCAAAGTCAAACTGCGACAGCTTCTCCGTCAACAGGTACATCTACCCCCATCTCGGTACCTCCATTCGCGCAAACAAAGAAAGAAGGTGATCCTGATTTTATTCCTTTGATCACTCATCTGCCGAAGGAGCGGAAGCAAGTGAGACTAAGGTTCTTATCGTCATCCCTAGAATTCCTGTTTTCCATGAATAGTTGTGCGCCGCCTAGATTCGCTGAGATTCTTTGCAATGCTAAACAGGCTTTCAAACTAAGCAAAAATCAAGTCTACGGCTTAAGAAACAGTAAGAATGGGCTTGTCATCAACACTGACCTTGATCTAGAACAGATCTTTGCCCAAGAGCAACAAATAGAGCTTGAGGTTTTCACACAAAGGTTCTCGCCCATTCCTTTTTCAGAAATCACAACTGCGATCACCCCAACTCCTACTGAAGACAGGCCAACAATAGTGCTCCCTCCTCCTGTGAGACAAAATGCCCCTCCGGTGTTGCCGTCGCCTATTGATCGCGGTCATCTGCCAGGGGGTCAACGCCTCCCATTTCTACCGAAATTTCAACCGCTCCTTTGATAAATTAGCCTTTAAATATAAATCAACCCAATCTTTGTTTCGATTTCTCGGACTTCGTTGCTGTGAGCTAAATTTGATTTCCCTCTCTCAAAAAAGCATGATGATGTAGACACTGGAAGGCTCCCCCTCTAGACATTAAAATTTAGACCGCGCGCGGTTGAGCTTATTGCATCGATACCGATTTTAATAATGGAACGAACAAACTCAATGAAAGGTGAAGGTTCCCCAAAGATGGCCCAAGTCTCAGAAGATCTGGCAGAAACCTTATGGCAGTGCTCTCATCAGCGCCAAAATGATAATCTAGATTGTGAACAAGCATCCGCCAGCTTGAAGTTGGTCGTTTCAGCTTCGAGAATAAACTACGTCCCACCTTTGAATTTCTCTCTTGTCGAAGACGGAATTTATCGCAGTGGGTTTCCTATGCCAATTAACTATCCATTTCTACAGCAACTCAAGATCAGAACAATTATATACTTGGGTGATTTAGGTGAAGAAAAGCCAAAGAAAAAATCTAAGGGATCGGATGCATCGACAAATGGGGATTTGGAAACAACTAAAAAGAAGCCAAAGAAGGACAAGCATGGTACTGCTGAGATTTTTGACAACTACAAGGCGTGGATCTCAACCACCAACATTAAATTACATCATCTTGTAATGCACTCCTCGCAAGAGCCATTCATTCTGAATACACAGGAAGAGGCACAGAGTGCATTGATCGAGGCATTAAGTTTAATGCTTGATAAGCAAAACTTTCCCATATTAATTCACTCTAACAAAGGAAAGCACAGAATAGGAGTCCTAGTAGGACTAATGCGCAAGATCTTTCAAGGGTGGTGCATGAGTGGGATCTTCGAAGAATACGAAAAGTTTGCTATGGGTAAATCAGAGTATGATTTAGAATTTATCGAGCTTTGGCAGCCAGAGTTGTCCTACAGAAAGAGTCATCTCCCCGGATTTGTCAGAATATGACACCCAAAATGCATGTCCCGCATAAATATATACCACGCTGTGCTAAGCTCACAGCAACAACTCAGCGAGCATTTCAAGATCTGTTCTTCATTTCTCTAAGTTCTGCCATGACCTCCACCGGATCAGTCTTTCCTGTGGCTTGCTGCACTTGAGGATCACCAAGACGCATGAAGGGGTTAAATTCAAGTTCGTCACCGATTGTTGATCTGCCTGCTGTGAATTCATTAGAACTAGCAAGTTCCTTTAGGTGTGAAAGTGCGCTGTTTTGTAAAACCTTCTCACTGAATTTTACATTGGATTTAGTATACTCATGCCCACTGTATACAACAGTGTCAGAGGGCAACTTTGCGAGCACCTCATTTAACGCTGCATTCATTTGTGCGGCATTTCCCTCAAAAAAGCGGCCACAACCACTGATAAAGAGTGTATCACCTGTGAAGACGGCTTTTTCACCAGTCTTTGAGTCTTTTGCGTAGTAGCATATCGAGTCTTGTGTATGGCAAGGGGTATGTAAGGCAGTTATCGATATATCATCTCCCAAGTCAATAACCTCCTGGTGAGAAGGAGTGTAAGTGACCAATTCTGAGTCCTTTCCCCCAATGACCGGCAAGTCCGGATACTTTTTGTGGAAGGATTTGTTGCCGCCAGCATGATCCCAATGGTGGTGAGTATTCACTATGGCTTTCAATTCCACGTGCGGCTTCTCATCAGCAAAAAATTGCAAAACATCGCTTGGAAATGCCGCATCGATCAACCAGCCATGTCTAGTCGAATCGTCAATTATAAGATATGCATAGTTATTGGATTCGCCCCAGGATGAGGGGATCGGAGTAATGTGCATTTTTTTGCTTAATTGAAGTTTGGATTCAAAACTCGATCGACGTTGATTAAACTTTCGCTTACTGTTTGTCAATTGGGAAAGGTCACAAGACAGTCCGGCCCAACTGGAGTAGAATGCGATCTTAGCGTATGAACTAAACAGGTTGCTCAATCGCGTGCGGTACAAGTGGGAGTAGTTTTGAAGTGGCGTTTTGGCGTACAAGTAAGGCTCTGCTGCTTTGAGTTTTGATTTAATAAGTCTCTTTGGATGCCTTAGCATTTTATTTGTAGGCCAAGTCAGCAAGCGCAAGCGTGCCGCAGGTTGGATGCAGTTGTGGGGCGACCACCGAGTGGGTACCTGAATGAGACAGATCTGATAGGCTCAGAGGTTGAGTCCGTGGAGATCCCGCGGCTTGAGGCGTCTCTGAAGATTGTATTTTAGTCAAAAAAAAAAGCACAGCACTTTGTGTCGAGTAACACTTGTGATCTTTTCGATTTAGAAAAGCATTCAAGTGATTTGAGGTGCCACATAAATTCGATGCAAGTTAGTCCACGAACTTTATTATTTTACTTATCTGAGATGATACTCGCGACTCGGAATAATTAAGCCACATTGACTAACCCATACCCTAAGCCATTTGAAGTGGGAAACCACTCAAGTTCTGCGCTGCGAAATACTAGATTTTTATGAATTTTTCTTTGGGTCACAGCCGATCGACGTTTTCACTGCATTCAGCTGTTCGTTTACAATATGGCGAATACAAAAGCTACATCTGGTTCCGATGATTCCGATGCTTCTCGATCAGCTAGGGCGTAGGACGATCCTTTTGATTATGTCTCTGGCAGTTCTTGAGATGAGAGTGTGGGAGGGCCTCTGCTGATACGCATGCTGAAGCCTGATATTGGTGATGACTATGGCAGGGTCACCATTGTTAACTGTGATGTGAAGCGTAAATCTCATTGGACTGCACTTGGAGCTCCTGTGCCGACCCGTGGTTTGACGCGACTATGTTCGCTATGCATCAACAATGTATTGTACTAGATGTATTGTATATGTGTCAAAGAGAGTTTTCGACTGCATAACTTGACGTATCATTTACTTTCCCGAAACCACGCGAAATGAAAATCGATATTTCAACAATATGGGCATTATGGTTCGTTTCCTTCTTGACGGTGCTTTGCGAGCAGATTCCGTTTGATTTCGATTTAGATGATGTGGCTTCAATTAGCGATAACACAACACTGCTATCGTTTAAAAAAAGATCCGACGCTTCGCTCTTATGGGGTCCTTACAGATCAGGAAACTACCTTGGTATTCGCCCACGTATTCCAAAATCTTTAATGTCAGGTCTATTGTGGTTCAATGCTGATTCTCATAGGGGACCTCAGTCAATCAGGCATTCGTACGAACAGGGTCACAATCTTGCGAAAGCCAACTGGATAAATTTCGATCCTCGAATAGGAGGTAGGCAGTTTATTTCGGACAATGACTGCCATGTCAATATTACGATCGACTTTGTAAAAAGCGAAAACGGCCGAAACTGGGCTGTGAAGGTGAAGTCTGTCCCACACAAGAAGTTTGAACATCTTTCCACTTCTTTTGTGTGGTACTCAGGACTAGAAGGGGAGGAGCATGATGCTGCATCTCTGGAAGTTGTGCCTACAGGCTTCATGAAACTCGACAATGCATACGAGGCTCGGGGATACGACGTTGTGCGTCTATCGGGATTTTCCAACGAGTTGGGAGTTTTCGAAATGCTGATCAATGATGGGGGCAAAGGCGTGAAAAATAAACACCCCACACATGGAAATCTTCCAATTCCTGAGTTGGATACCACGCGCGCACATCATTTGAACCTCCGTGTTCCAGACGGTCATGTCTGGCAAGGCTCAGAGATCTTCATGACTTTGTTGCAAGACTCCATACAAGATTTGACGAAAACATTTGGAAACAAAGCCAAAAAGATTCCGCCTCACCAAGGACTCATTGCCAGGGATCTACTCAATTATGAAGGAAACATGCACTTCATTCAAAAACTTTATCAAGGTGATTGTGAATTCGACATATTGTTCAATGAAGCCAATTCGGATCCTTCTCAAGTTATTACCTCTTCAAACGTCTTGAGTCACATCGAAAGAGCCTCTCGAAAGTTGAATGTAAAGTTTGAGAAGCATTTCCCGCTAGTACCATTTACCGAAAAAGATAAGATGTTCGCGAAAGAGCTCCTCTCGGGGCTCTTGGGTGGGCTTTCCTATTTTCACGGAGATCATATGGTAGACAGAACAACGTCATTAGACGATGAAGACCTTCCAATTAACATAAATGGGGAAGTTCATCTTCCCAAATTGACTGGTAAGAGGGAGGGGCCATTCGAATTGTTTACTCTTGTACCTTCAAGACCGTTCTTTCCCAGAGGTTTTTACTGGGATGAAGGGTTTCATTTGCTTCCAATCCTCGATTTTGACTCTGACCTAGCTCTTGAAATCGTGGAGTCGTGGTTCAATTTGATTGACGCGGATGGCTGGATCGCGCGTGAGCAGATCTTGGGCGACGAGGCCAGATCAAGAGTTCCCCCGGAATTTGTCGTTCAGAGCAGCGCAGTAGTGAATCCACCAACTATTATGCTTGCATTCACCCAACTTCTTGAGAGGGCACAAAGGCAATCATCTCGAGAGCGCATGCAACAAAGCATGGGTTATGAAGGTGAGGAAGATCTTGGCCTGGTCTTGATAAATGATCTCGGCTTACTCACAAAGTTTACGAAAAAGATATATCCGAAGTTGAAGCTTCATTACGATAGCTTTCGCAAATCTCAACAAGGGGAAATAGATGGTTTCGATAGAGGACCGAACACAGAGATTTATAGATGGAGAGGCAGGACCTCAACTCATAGCTTAGCCTCAGGCCTTGATGACTATCCAAGAGTGCTCCCGATGGATGTTGCTGAGCTCAACGTTGATCTTCTCTGCTGGGTTGGGGTAATGACGCGATCCATCAAAAAAGTTGCTGAGGTGCTTAACATAGATGATGATGTTGAACTTTACACACAGATCGAATGTGACATAATGGAGAATATCGAAAGATATCACTGGTCAGAACAAGATAAGGCTTATTGTGATGCATCCGTCGATGACGAAGACGAGCATACGTTTGCCTGCTTCAAAGGGTATATATCGCTTTTCCCTTTCTTGACCAAGTTTATCCCCGAGCAGAGCGTGGATAAATTGGAGCACATCGTTGACCTCTTGTCCGATCCCGACGAGCTTTGGACCGAGTTTGGAATACGATCAATTTCGAAGTCGAGTGAGTACTATCGTACCGGCGAGAACTACTGGAGATCTCCCATTTGGATAAATATAAACTACTTGGTGCTCGAGAGTTTAGCTTATTATAATGACGTGTCTGGTGCATATGCGAGTGATGTCCTTAAAGTCAAAATAAATGAGGTTTACACCAGTCTCAGGAAGAGTCTCATTGAGAATGTTCAGCTGGAGTGGGAGAGAACTGGCTTTGTGTGGGAGCAATATGACGACCAGAACGGGACCGCTAAAGGTGCCAAAAACTTTATGGGCTGGTCTAGCTTAGTTCTTCTTATGATGTCAATGCCCGCCTCCCTTGATCAAAAGAATGGCCTCGCGCCCATCCTTGCTTGAGCGTACACAATACGACCTTTGAGATTTCAGATGCAATACCACAAAGATCCAGAGCTCAAAATGAGATGCACTTATTTCAGCATTAAAGAAGGGTTAAAGAGATATATTAATGAACATAATTTATGATGATTTCAACCGCACGTCGCTCAGCTCGTGGGGTCTTGCATGTCGCTTTGTGGGTTGGAACTTAGAGGGCGCGAAGTCCTTATCAAGCAACCGTAAATAGGAAAGTCTTCCTTTCGTCAATAAGATGCAACAAAGCCAAGATTACACGCATGGCGATAAAATGAGCGGCTTTAGCCTGTTCAGATTCTCTCAAAGTGCTCAAGATAGAAAGATGGCGCAGAAAACTAGGGTGAAAGAGAAATTGAACAATGTGGTTCTTGACTACCTAGTGCAAGAGGGTTACCAATCGGCCGCCTATAAGTTGTCTGAAGAGGCAATGATCCCCGTATCGAACCTCGAATCTAACCGCAAAGTTGACGGGAATCTACCGAGCGCTAGCTATGGAAATTACGCTCCTTTGGAATCACAGAAGTACCTATTCAATGGAAGCAAGCCCCTGAATGGGTTTTCTGACGATGGATCCAGGCTGAGATATTTCAGAGGGTTTTCATCGATCGAAAAGAGAAAGCACATCAAGTTTCTCATTCTCAAAGGAGATATTTCCGAGGCCATCAGGGTACTTAGTACGTATTACCCCGCGATATTGGATGCCAACAATCTACTTTTGTTCAAACTTTTGAGACTCAACTTAATCGAGATGATCCGAAATCACAAAAGTAATTCCAGCTCCACCGGAAGTGCCTCTCGAACTGATGATGAATTTGAAAAGAAATTTCTAGATGAAATTTTGACCTTTGTTCGGAGAAACTTGTTGAACAAAGTAACTCATTCCATGGAATTATTGAGACAATTGGAGGTCACTATGAGCTTGCTATGCTTCGACTTCGATCACAAAAAACCATCACATGAAATGACAGAACTACCTGAAGAATTACGTAAGTTGTTGAACTTGTCCCTTCGGAATGAATGCTATCGATCTGTTAATCGGGTTATTCTTGATCTAGATACATCAGCCCCCTCAGAAGTCCTATATCGCGGAGTTTCTACAGAAAAAGTGAGTTTGTCTCAGGACAAAGTTGGAAAATTGTCTCAAAATTTTGAAAATCCAGATGATCTGGATTCTAGTGACATCGAAATAAATCCTGGTCCTGATGTTATTAAGTCGATCGAGAGCATGATCTCTGCAGTTCCGGAGGTTTCTCTTCTGACCGAGGCCCAAGAAATTGAAATGGAGAGCGAGAATGCATTAAAAGCTGATGTTACCAGCCAGAATTCGAAATTGGAAGAAATAGCCAAATTGTGGCTAGCTACAGAGCTGATTCTTTTCTTGGAGAAATTTATCCCTCGAAAACGATACCTACAAGATGACGCTAGTGGGGTTCAACGACTTTGATGGCTGCTACATTCAGCTTGAATGGGGAGAAGATGTGATTTCTATTGTTGCAACCCAATACTCAATAGGTTTGATCTATATAGTGTTCGGCAAAAGAACAATACTGTCAATGAGATTTCCTGTCTCGATATTTATTTGACTCAAGTATGTCTTGTTTTCCTTGATTTTAACTTCTCGAGCCCTGTTGTTGAAGATCATGACCTCTTGTGGCGATATTTTTTTGATTTGCAGATAGTACCTCTCATATATCGATGAACGAATAAAAGTATCAAGTATCTTTTCTCGAAGGTGCTCGATTGTAGACCCGAGTTCCGGAGCGGGATTATTCTCAAAGTCTTCAGGACTAAACTCAAAATGATACTTCACAAATTGATTGAGCTCAAAAATCGCGTTACCCTTCTCGTTGAGCTCCTTCCATCGCAAAATATTGTATGGTGACTCTGCTTTCAAGCAATAATACTCCCGAACTTTGTCGATATCACGTTTTCTCACAATATTCAATCGCACGTACACATGAGCACAATGAACAGGAACCTCTTTAAATATATCTTTGGCGTGATATTCCCACAAGTGTAGATAAATTCCCGACCAGTAGAGTAATTCGTACCAGAAAAGAAGGACAAACGCGAGGAATAAGCATTCAGTTATCAATTTTGAGATGGGGTTTTGAATGAGAGTGCTTGTGAAAGAGTATCGTGACAGATGCCTCACGAATTCAGCGTCCGCTTTCGCCACAAATGAAGTCAAAACACCCAAAGCATTCATCAGAAATAGGCATGTTTGCGGAGGAAACGGGTCCGAGAATCGGATGACTTAATGGTTCAGGACTGCACTGTGGGGTATTACGCGTCAGATCGCCATTCTAGCCAGAATTCTAAATTGCGAAAAACTTCGTGCATGTCTGGGGTGTGACTACACACTCGTAAAGCTCAAAATAGATCTTATTTTCAGCCCTGATTTAACACAAAGATAGTCTATGAAACTTGTAGCAAATTGACAAATCGAGACAGCGTTCGCCTGCAAACTGATATACATAAACATGAATAGCGATAAATATGAAGTGTAGCATTTTTTCAAGTAAGCAAACTTGATTCATACGATTGCGTCAAGTCGTGAGACATCTGGATATCACAAATTTCTCCAGCTATAGAACGCAAGAAATATCCACCTAGTGAAATAAACGAGTTGGACGTCAGGGCACTTTTGCAGTATATGTAGCACGTAGTGGGATGGACCATATATGGATGGAGATCACAACCGCATGCCAGGAAAACATGTGCCAATAGGAAGAATAAGATGAGGGCAAAAGCGAAAGGCAACTTAGAGGTTGTAGCAACTGTGGCATTACTTGTGATAGCAGTGCTCTGAATATCTCGCGTTTGCTTCACTAGAAAGACGCTTTTAAAAAACCACGTACAAAGCCTCAGACAGTGGCTCAACTTCGAAAGTGGTATGAGATGCCGCGATTTCTTTCATAAGTTGGATTTTCTTGTCCAAAGGCCACAAATATGGAAGCAGCTTTTCAATCTCCTCGACATCATCCTGTGGCAGATTCGCGGACGCCTCGGAAGTAGGGACACCAGTATCGTTGTTGACGCCATGAAGACCAGTGGCAGTGGCAAATACATCAGAGCTTTGTGAAGCCGTCATTGTGGTTTTATTCTCATCACTCTCGGAAGACCTTTTCGAGAGGAATGTAGATACATCAATGAGATTGTCACTCAAGTCGTTCACTATCATGGAAAGCTCGTTTTGACGCTGTTGCTGTTTTATAAGATCTTCATGAAGATCTTCATCAGAATAATGGTTGTTATTTCCAAGAAGCGACGAGTGCTCGTTATACTCGTCGCCATCATTGTTCAAGCCAAGGCAAGAATAGCAAACACCCATGGTTGGCTTCTGAGAGTACAATGAATGGAGAGATATTCGAGGATAGACACTGTGCGTGCGTACAATGCAAATCACGTGATCGAGCACTGATTTGAAAAAATAATATCCCACAAACTTGAAAGAAGTATCTCCATTTTTTCTCGATATTACTTTAAAAAGATCACAATTCAAACAAAGCAATGATTGTTCTGATCTTAGGTGCTCTTTGCCGTACGGCCGTAACTAGAGTGTCCCACTTTTGAATATTGAGCTAGGAGAGGCTACTAAGGCGGCTTAGTTATGAGCAGTGCACTTCGTACAAACGCGTTTTAAAAGTTCTCACACGCAAACCAAGAATGAATAAAGTTGAGATGTCTGGGGATATCTTGAACTCGATTAGACACTAGAGCATGATGTTCATAAATGCAGTACTCTTTTCGATGTAGATTTCGAAATTAGAATGATACGTCGCGATGCGGGTTCTGACGGTGAGTCAAGTATTGGTCCACCTGAAGACTTAATAAGACTTCAGTCCCATTTGGTGATTTTCTCTTTTTGTTTTAGAGAGAGCCGGCATACGCAAGCCTAAAGAACCAAGTGACAAGACTTATCCATGCAGCTTACGCAAAGGCTGAGAAATTTCGAGGGCACTTTGCGCACAGTGTGGTTATCGCGTCCACTGGGCAACTTGCGCTTCTAGAAATACAAAATTCGTACCTGTGTGGTTGCGAAATGTATAAACTGGCTATGAAACTCTTTATGAATAGTCAGGCTTCTTTTTGGAAAAAGGGTTGATAGTGAAACTTGATATGGAAGCATTTCTTTCGTTGCCCCCAGAAATTCAAACACATGTGCTATGCTTCTTATCGCAACACGAGCTCACTAATCTATTCAATCTCGAAAGCTTACTTCAACACCTGCTGAACCAACGAATCTCAGATATTGATGGAAAGGAGCACGCTTTCGAGGTCTTGAAGCATCAGGCATTGTTTGCCATGTTTCATCGCAAGCCTTTATTGTTGAGTAATGACCTTGCAAGCAAATCTATGCCCTTATGCCATTTAAGAAAACTCATAGATATGGGCATACTCATAACCCCGTCAGAAGTCAATATTAATGTGTATGACTTCACCGACTATGAAGGATCGTTTTCACTTTGGGACTGCTTCTCGCCGTCGTTATTCTTATTCTTGCTGCATCTAACATCACAGATAAATATAGAGCTTGTGATCTGGGAAAACGCTCCACTCAGTACGAACATTTTGAGAGCTTGGCTTGAGCCTCTTATTTCTAACGGGATCGAGGTCTCTAGTTGCAACATCAGATACCTGTCGGCCCTTGGGGGTTTTCTCCTGAGGCTGGCAGAGGCTTCTGACGAGTTCAAAATCGGTAGCGATATTGGCTCAATCAACCCTAGGGTTTTGCGATTCAATTTTTTGGGACCCACTGAGCTATCTCGTCATTTGTTGCTCACAAATCTGTGCATAAATTTGGAGAATGTGAGGAATCTCGATTTGTCCTACAATCAACTCACAGAGTTAGACGTTCGGGCGCTCAAGCTTCCCCAAAGCTTAGAAGATCTCGACTTGTCCAATAACTCAATTGGCGTGTTCGACAGCGAAAGCCTTCCATTTGAAAAATTGCCAGCCCTTAGAAATCTTGATCTTTCAAACAACAACATCATGCGCCTAGATATTTGCCAATCCAGCAATGAGGCTTGCTCTTCCATGACACTGCTCAATCTATCAGGAAACTTTTTGAGTCTTTACTCGCAGCTATTTTTGTGCAGCACCTTTGCCAATCTTCAATACTTGGATCTTTCTCACAATCTCATCAGCCAAATATCTCTGTTTTCCCTGTCTATGAAACGAGTAAATTTGGCTGGAAACTATATCACCACACAGCCGGACACTCGTGTGATATCTTTACCTAGAAACCTTGAAATCGTGGGCATTGACCAAATCTTGGTCAGAAATATGCATGCGGCGAACGAACTCAACACATCTGCGTGTAAGTCTTGAAAAACTAAGCCGGTCAGTCTTTCAAGAATGAACTACATCAAGTATTTTGTGCCTCACATTGCCATTGCAAAAAATTTAATAAATTGATCAAAAGCGTAAATAATTTTCAGAATCGAGCCCTCCAATCACTAGTTAATATTCTTATAATAGCTTTTTCGACTCACACTTTTTTTTCCTTCAGTTCACGCAATTGGATTGCAGGTTTGGCTTCGTGTGCGATAGTTAGCATAGGTATATAACTGACGCTCGCATCACCCCCACCCCCTTTCTGTCCTCCTTCGGGCTTTAAAACCGTGCACCACTTCAGTTGCTACTCAAGCATCCAGAATTTTCTGAGAAGTTTCAGTTTAGCTTGGACTCGAAGCTAAATTTGCTACGAAGAGTGGCTAGTCAACATGTCGAAGTCTCTTGCGTTATATGCCTTCGAGTCACTCATATCGGAACTCGAGTCATCCCCTCGTATGAGTCTCGCAAATTTCGAAAACCAAACAAACTCCAAATCCGCAGAGTACCCATCAAAAGCGCCATTATTCGTGACTTGGAACAAAAATGATGACCTCAGAGGATGCATTGGTACTTTTCTGGATATTTCAATTGAGACCGGTGTAGCGCAGTACGCGCTAATTAGTGCCTTTGAGGACACGAGATTTGCCCCCATCAAGTCTTCTGAGCTTTCCTCGCTATCCGTGAGCATTACTATTTTGGACAATTTCGAGAAAATCCGTGATTCCTGCGATTGGACCATTGGGAAACATGGTTTGAAGGTGCTGTTTAAAAATATGGGGCGTCGCTATCTGGGCACTTTTCTACCACTGGTGGCTGAAGAACAGAATTGGAGCACTGTAGAAACCCTTTGGAATCTTTTTCGAAAGGCTGGTTATAATAGCGTCCCTCTTGAAAAGACACTTGACGTCTACGCATCTTTGATTGCTGCAGGCAGCATGGAATTAGTGAGGTACGAGGGCTTGAAATGCAATGCAACTTACCTGGAGTATAAGAGTTGTACGGCCTAGAAATTCTTGCTGAAGCTTGGATCCAGAGTGCAGAAAGTAAATTCTGGTCCGGCTCTCAGCTCAAAGTGTGAAATGAAGTCTTGCACGCACGATTACAGTAAGTCATCAAATCATCACTTTAATTGTGATAATTTAATTCCCAGACTTAAAACACATGTGTATCGAAAGCCTTACAAGGCTTTTTAAGTTTAATCTGGTGGAGTAGAGCTACTAGATGGGTCTTTCATCTGCTATTTTTGATACACGTTTTTTCAAAGATCGATAAAATGCTCATTTCATATGAAAACCGTTTGAGTCTCTTGAATCAAGTCATTGCTTACGTGAGAAAGCTAAGCAGAGTGCTTTATATAATTCATATGACTCAAAGCTTCAAAAAGATTTACCGTCCATGCCGTACTTATAACCATACACTTTAGAATGCTGACATCAACGACGAGCTCCGCAGGAAAGAGAAGTGAAAGCGCAACTACTCACATCAGCATGGTAATCTTTTCAAAAACATGTCTTGTGAGTAGATCCGTGTAGTTATTTTCGAGTGATACTTAAAATGTATCCCATTGTAGATGCCATGAAGAGGTGGAAGCAATCTATGTCCAAATTGAAAAATATCTGGTTCTGTTTATAATTTGAAAGTCACACCCATTCGTCAAACAATTTTTGTCAGACCCTATTTATGTTTGCTCATCATTATTTGCGCCAGGATGCAACTATGGAAACCCTGAGTTGTTAGTGCATCGCCCTCTGCAATATCGTCTTTAAAGTTTGCAGTCCATGGGTCAAGTCAGGGCTCAACAAATTAGCTTTTGAATCTCCTCTATAGTTAAAGGTATTCTCAGCTGTTTGCAGCGACTGCTTTGATCTGTTAAAAAGTTTTTTTTTTCTCAATTCTCGAGATCGACTGCAAACAAGTTCCTTTTTGGAACACACTAAATTAGTGTCCAGTCGCGACGTGCTTGAGCTTCACTTAACCGCAAGTGCTTGAGTGAAGAGAATCGACGGTGACAAGATTAAATTTCCGGTTTTATTCAAAGATAGCACAGCTATGTTGATGAACAATGATAAAGCATATCATATGTTGTGGTCATTTCCTACTTCTTACTTTATGAAGCCATGGGGGTTGTTAGCTTGCATTAATCTGATCATCTCGTGTGCTGCTGATTTTAATGCGCGAACGCATCTTGTACAATGTATATGGAGAGTCTGAACCCTATTCACTGATGGGACTAACGTAGGTGTTGACAAAAACGCCCAAGTGCAATGCCGCCCACAAGAACCCGTACACCCAAGTATAGGTCTATATGCACATCCACTACATACAAAAAAAAATATAGTTGTGCATATAAAACTATGTTCCGGTGTACGGGCGATTTTGGGCGGCATTGCACTTGGGCGCTTTTGTCAACACCTACGTTATATGCCTGCGGTCCCTCGGGAACCTTAATTTTCTCGCGCGGAATTACAAACTCCGCCACTCAAAGACGAGAAAAATCTCCGGGGTAACGCAACCAGTGTAAAATTCAGCCGCAATCCTCATAAATCCCCCTTTCTTCATGTGACACTTCCCGGGATTAGATTATCTGCGGGGATCCCTTGAGATCGTGAAAACCTTTCTTTCCATAAAAATCGGCTCACATTGTCACGCGGCAAGTCATATGTGAGACGTCACGCTACCGGAATGGCATTCCTTTTCAAAACATCGCTCATGGTTATGACCCGGGCGAAATAGCTCTCATGCTTTAATAATGCTCATGGTGGCGTGATTTCCGAAGAGATGGATGCGTATATGCACTCTTTCACGGCATCTGCCTAGCTATTGTTGTTAGCGATCTGCTTAATTTGCGCGCAAAAATTAGGACTACGTACTTTAGTGATCTAAAAATACGTGCCGCGAGACCTCGTTCTTAGACACGCTTTACGAAATATCTATGGAGGTAAACCTGAAGTCTGCCACGAACGACGATAGTCTTGTGTATATGGTAACGGAGGATCTAGAGGTAAACTGACACTTGTCATGATGTTAGAAACCAACCTGTTAGATGCGTGATACTTGGCTAGGGAAGTGTGGTAAGTTCGAGCCTTAGTAGTCCAGCAAAAATCATCCCTTTTCACCCGTTTTATGTGTATACTCGAATACTTGACTACGACTCATGGGACAGGTCAAAAGTTGAAATCTTGCGGTTGCTCCCGCCACCTGTAACTTGACTTTCGAGCTGTAAAATTGTTTTGCAAATGTCCTTGGCTGACTTAGATGTGATTGGAAAACACGGTGGTCTGAATTGCCGAAGACGCCAATCACCGAAGTCCTTGAGTAAGCTCAAAGGCTCCAAATAGTGGTACTGTACTCTCCACAAAAATCGTCAGCGACACTAAGGATTTGAACTACGATGCCACGAGAAGTTTGATATCGTGAGCATTAACTACGCAGAGTTTACAAGAAAGTTACCAAACTGCATCAGAGTATTGTTCGAATTTTCCACTCACGGGTAAAGTTGTTGTGTTCTACTAGCGGAATTGTATACACTTTGAAGCCTACATCCTTCTACAAATTTAAATTTTTTTGCACTCAATGCGTCGATGGGTCATTGGAAAAAGGGGCTCGTCGAGCAAAGCTAAAAAAATGCCTCTTGGTTGCACCCATGATGAGAACAAAAGCATTATGAGTTAAAATTGGGGCATGCGGTAGCAGCTCGGATGATAAAATCTACATCATTTTTTCTTTACATTCGGACCACAGCAGGCCATTGTTATGAGCCTATTGGGGTTTCGCCGGAATTTGAGGAGAAGAGATGTGTTCTTGTCATAACCACTTTTGTAGAATACCGGGCCGCATTACCAGACCGTATTGGATATATGGATATTGTCAGGTTCCAAACACTGCTGCTAGCACTAAATTGACTTTCCTCCCAAAGTGCTTCATTCACTGATGAGAGAAATCACATCAAAGAGTGATATCAAGCCTGAGATCACTTTGTTCAATTGAGTATTCTCGAGTTCGGTCATTGTTCCCTATTTACGAGGTCAGCGCGCTTCTCTTCCTGCCAGCTCTTCGTTCGCACTTTCATATATAGAGTACTCATCCTGCTCCAGCGTCCACGTACGCGGCATAATTATTAAGACTTGCGCTTTTGCAGCTTTCGATAAAGAAAAATTATCAATAAGTCCCCGAGATTTTTAGACGTCGTTCGTTCCCCACAAAATATTTGTTCACTTCTCACTCATCAAATGGCACTCGAATGTGGCACGGCTAGTGCCTTCAATGGCCAATATATGCCTGCTAGAATTGCATCCGTTTTCGTATTGCTAGTGCTTTCCGGTGCAGGTTCGTTCTTCCCGCTACTTGCGGTAAACTACAAATTCTTTCGGATTCCAAATATTGTCATCTTTGTCACGAGGTATTTCGGAAGTGGAGTCATCGTTGCTACCGCGTTCATTCACTTATTAGGCGAGTCTCAGACTAGTCTCAGTCATCCATGCGTCGGGCATATATTTCAGGAGTATTCGTGGTCTGCAGCATTTTCATTGATGGGAGTTGTGACCATGTTCACCATTGAGGCTTTCACGCTCAGGCGTTTAGAAAATAGAAATCGCGTGGCTCTTTTGCTGTGCGGGATGGGGTCACACGAACACGAGAAAGTAGATAGTCAGGACGTGACAACAGAAATGTGCTCCGCCGCGGGAAAATGTACTGAAGACTCTTGTGAAGGCGCTGTGCAATTGTCAGACATCTCGCTGGATCAAGAAAGGGCCGGAAAATCTCTGAAGGAAGCCGTGTTTAAAGCTTTGATGAGCATCTACCTTCTTGAGTTTGGTATTGTATTCCACTCCGTTTTTGTTGGCCTATCACTTGCGATTGCTGGCGAGCAGTTCCAGACCTTATTTGTGGCGATCTCGTTTCATCAGTTTTTTGAAGGAATGGGCCTAGGAGCTCGGTTTGCAACTGCAAAGTGGCCCGAGAATTTGAAAAAAATGCCCTGGTACCTTTCAGCAGCCTACACTATAACGACGCCTCTTGGGATTGCTGCCGGCCTAGGGGTCCGCAATCTTTATCTGGAAAATAGCCCCACGTCACTCATTGTTGTGGGTGTATTTGATGGGTTCTGCTCTGGGCTCTTGATTTACAATTCCCTTGTGGAGCTCATGGCAAGAGACTTTGTAAGTGATCCCCTGCTCAAATCAGTCAGCAACTTTCGATACGCGCTTGCATACGCTACCTTCTTGCTTGGTGCCCTTATGATGGCCATAGTTGGTAAATGGGCTTGAGGAAAGACAATAAAAAGGAGTTTACTCCATGTACAAACATCACAAAATTACATAACACGAAGAGCATTTTCGGATTAAGATTTTACATGAATAATAGAAAAACGGCCATTAGCCGCAAGCTTGGCCGGATTGCCAAGCTGACCACTCAAATAAGGTGAGCTTGCGACCCTAATACTATTCAGCTCGGAAAGTGCGGTGACGGCGACTCTTTTGGTATATTGCATCGAGTCCCGCTGATGGTGAAATGGGCTCTGCGAATCCACCGAATAACTATAATGACATCAACGTGTGAAGTCAGAAATGAGACCACAAATTAAAGTCAGATTTGATACAGTCAAATGAAACGCAACGGTTGCAATAAACAACCTGCTCATAAAGATTGAGAGTTTTGAACTCAAGTGCGTAGTTTCAGTTCTGAAAGGCTTCGAGAACATTTAATATTGTGCAATGAACAAGCCACCGGACGCAATTGTTATGCAAACTAGAAAAGGGGCTCAAAATTTTCTCAAGCCTCAATACTTACTTCAAAAAAATCAACCTAAAGGAGACAACAACTTGCTTAAAACTTATTGTGTTTTTACCCGCCTCAGGCCGAACCCACGCCCTGTCGCGTCAATTACCTGTACCCAGATCTTCGCCGAGACTCCCGTGAGCCCCGCAATAACTGTCCTGCCCCGTCTAATCCTTCCTAAGATTCCGACTAGAAAAATTCCAGTGGATTCTGCGGCGGGTCTGTTTAGTTTGCTATGGCTCTGCCCGAATTTCTCGCTTTGCCCGAGTACGGAGATGGTGGCACAAAATTGTACGGCATGGAAAATTTTGGCAATACCTGCTACTGTAACTCAATCCTCCAATGCCTCTACTACACGACCAAATTCCGCCGACACGTCTTATTGCACAACACTCTCCCGCATGAACGAAGGTTAGAGATGCCCGGGGCAGCACCGCATGCTTACACAGTGAAATATGAGCAACTTTTAGCCAAGAGGCTCAAGGAAAAAGGTAAGCCAAATCCGCCACCTCTGGAGTTGTCTTCATCGCTGGTAAGCACGCCGCCGGCACGTCCCTCAATTCGAAACTCTTTCTTTGGAAAGTTCAGCTCTCAAAATACACCAACCTTGAGTACTGAGGATTCTACACCCTCTTCAATATACAAAGCAAAGGGATATATTCAGGAGGCCGGAAGCCTGAGTGCACTTTCGATAGAGCAAAGGTTGATAATCAGAAAAACTCCAGAGTTCCACGACTTGGAGATTCTCATCACTAGGCCTTCGTCAAGCACTGCAGCAGAAATCCGAAACGACCTGTCAGTTTCCTCGTCCCTCATCTTAGATCAGGGAAACGGCACCAGTCAATCGTCTTCCTCCATTGAGCCAGCACCAATCTCCACAACGTCCAGCTACATTGTTGTTGGCATTCCAAATCCAGAACAAGGGCTCTCGGCGCCAATTAATCCGTTCAGCCCGAACCCATCTGCGGACCATAGAAAGAGATCGGCGCTAAACAATGGACCGATCATAAATGTTGATCATCCTTTTCTGGAGCATTCGGAATGCGAAGATGACTGTCTCCTCTATTCTTTAAAAGATATTTTCGAGGCAATGGGGGAGAACGCGTCTCATATCGGTGTGGTGTCGCCTCTGTACTTCATCAAGAAGCTAAAAGAAAAAAACTTTTTGTTTCGGCAGGCAAACATGCACCATGATGCTCATGAGTTTTGTAACTATTTAATCAATGAATCGATTGAAACGCTAAACAGGGAACTAGGGCTGGAGCAAAATTGGTGCAAGCAGCTTTTCGAAGGCACTATCACAAACGAGACGAAATGCTTATCTTGTGAGACAGTGACGTCTAAAGACGAAAGCTTTTTGGATTTATCTGTGGATATACCTCCAGGCGAGAGCGCTTATTCTTTGACTTTCTCGCTCAATAACTTTTCTAAGCTGGAGACTTTGAACCACCAAAATAAATTTTATTGCAATTCTTGTCTGTCGCTCCAAGAAGCTGTGAAAACAATAAAACTCAAAAAGACACCGGAGGTGCTAGTCATCAACTTGAAGAGGTTCAAGTATGACGACAAATTGGATCGCATGGTGAAACTTTTCGACTCGATTCTGTATCCGCTAAATTTGCGCCTTTTCAACACCACACTGAGCAACGATAAGCATCCGGAATCGTTTGAGGACAGCAAGTTTTCTATACCGGCGTCAAATAACGATTTTTCACTATATGGTCTTTATGCATTGGTGGTTCATATAGGAGGTGGGCCCATGCATGGGCATTACGTTGCTCTTTGCAAGTGCCAAGCCGGACTATGGTTTTTGTTTGATGATGAAACCGTTGAAATGGTGGATGATGCTTACATACTCCAGTTTTTCGGGGACGGGCCAGGTCTAGCCAGCGCCTATATGCTATTCTACGAGATACAGGAGACAAAAGTGGTCGAAGATGGCTTAGACTTTGGCATTAATTTGGAAAATGTCTATAACGGGAATGCCTACTCGCTAGCCACGACGTCAAATACGCACATTAAAGCAAGCAGAAATGATAGACAAAGTGCGGTCCATCATAAAGAGCCGGACGAGGTGAGATCCCTTCTACCAACCTCAGAGAGCAGTACGGAGGACTCTGAAGATAAGAATACTGGTCGAACCGCATCACTTTTAAAGAAAACATTCATGTTAGACTTACGGGATAATGATAGGGGTAAAGAACTCAACTCGTCGTCATCCGTTTCGAAATTTGGCAAGTCTTCGGAGGTTTTGCTGGAGCCTCAACGCCCGCCCGTGAAAGGAGAAAAAAAATCCTGGGTCGGAGGGCTCAAGCGAAGGGAATCGAAGCCCGAGTTAAGCACTAAAGAGAGAACAACTTCTGTAAGTAGTGCCATCACGAGCACCACCACAGACACCGGCTTCACGGATGAATCTAGTGTTGATAAGGTCAAACGAAGAAGCAGTATTTTCTTCTTCAAAAAGAAGAAAGCCAGCCCAGAAATGAACAATTAGCCCTCATTTGTTATGTCTGATATCTAGTGGGTATGATACAAAAATTTGTGTGTACATGCTCGTTCGTTAGCGCGCCATGCGGAATGAGTAATTCTTCGAAATAGAATTTCCGCCATGTCACGTGAGAACAAGCGACTGAAAGCTCAAAAAAGAAGTGGATTGTGGCGAATCTATTTTCGTTTTTGATTCTCGACACAAAATGTCAAAAGTTTCACTTGTATCCCCTAGCTTAAAACTAACCAACTCAGCAAAGATCGTCACGCTAGCGGCAGGGTGCTTTTGGGGGGTGGAAAAAGTCATCGAAAAATACTTCAAAAACAAAGGATTGATCGACACCAAAGTTGGGTATGCAAACGGATCTATCTCGGAAGGCGAGGTTTCGTACCAGAAAGTCTGCAGTGGAGCTACTGGGTTCGCTGAAAGCTTACAAATTTCCTTCGACCCCAATCAAGTCTCCTTGAAGGAGATTTTGGATATTTTTTTCAGGATCCATGACCCCACAACCTTCAACGCGCAGGGTCCCGATCAAGGCACGCAATACCGTAGCGCTATATTCGCTCATGAGGAAAATGATCTTACTGTTGCAAACGAAGTCAAGGCATATTTTCAAAAGGAATGGTATCCAAATCATAGGATCGCAACAGAAGTTGATTTCATAAAGAATTGGTACGACGCCGAAGAGTATCATCAAAAGTACTTGGACCGGAATCCAGGTGGCTATGAGTGCCCCACCCATTTTTTAAGAACGAAACCAAAGGTTTAGTTTATATCTTGAGATTTCTGCTTGAAATTTTGCAAAGAAGTAAGATGTAGATGGAGGTTGGTTTTGCCATAATATAGACAGCACTTCAACAATAAAGACCGGTAATCACGTGAATAGTTAGATCAGCTTTGTATGTGTGTAATGAAAACATTAAATCTAACTTCTTTCGACTATATCCTTGCACAATCAAATATCTCATTTGTGTCGAGAGTCATGGCATTCGCGACGGGAATGTCTGAGTAAGAGTTTTGATTCCTTTTCTCAGCGTTGATTCAAAAAGGGCACAATAATCATTTCTTATCAACTTTATTGTACCAGAAAATCGGGACAAATTATTGCAAACAAGATTCGAGGAGTAAAAGATCATCGATAAGATCGGATGTCGTCTTCATATGATCACGGACCTGTGCGTCTGATACTAAATTGAGCAACGCGCCGCGTCTGACTTGTACATGAGAAAAACCCCAAACCCCATTGAGATCTAGTTTAGTTCACTTCATAGAAATCTAACTTGCGATATAACTATGTCTTTATGGGTAGACAAGCACAGGCCAAAGACGCTAGAGGCTCTCACGTTTCATGATGGCGTCAATAACTCTCTCAGGGCGTTAGCGTCAACTGGTGATTTTCCACATTTGCTTGTATATGGACCCAATGGAGCTGGCAAAAAGACACGAATTTACAGCACCTTGAATGAACTATTCGGGGCTCTGGTTGAGAAGTTGAAAATCGACGTCAAGACTTTCACGACGTCTTCTAGCCGTAAGCTAGAGTTCAATGTGCTCAGCTCGCCCTACCACTTGGAAATTACGCCTTCTGATATGGGCAACAATGACCGCGTGGTCATTCAAGATTTGTTGAAGGAAGTTGCTTCCACCGAGCAAGTCGACTTCTCGAACCAGGCGAAGTCCGCTTCCAAGCATAGGTTCAAAGTGGTGGTCATCAATGAGGCTGAATCCTTAAGCAGAGATGCTCAGGCCGCTTTAAGGAGAACAATGGAGAAATATTCGTCTAACATCCGTCTTATCTTGGTCTGCAACACAATCTCAAACATAATTGCGCCTATAAAGTCAAGGACTTTACTTGTGAGGATTCCTGCGCCTTCTCTCACAGAGATTGGTGACGTCTTGAAAAAGATTGTCACAAAGGAGTCAGTTAAGCTCTCTTCTGAAGACCCAGCAGTTCAAAACGCATTTTTTGAAAAGGTTGCCGAAGCTGCTGATAGAAATTTAAGACGTGCACTCTTGAGCTTTGAAACTATATGCATGCAATCTGAAACAGTTGACGTGAAAAATATCAACTCAGCTTTGATCGTATTAGATTGGGAGCAGATTATCAAAAGCATTGCGGTATCAATGAGGAGAGATAAGTCCGTGGCTAATTTGGCTAAACTAAGGGTCACTTTCTACGAGCTTTTGTCTCATTGCATCCCTCCTAGGCTTATATTGAAAACTCTTACAATGCATTTAGTGCAGTTAGAGCAAACAAAGACTCCCGAAATTGTGGCCTGTGCATCTGTTTTTGACGAGAGATTAAGTTTAGGACTGAAAGCTATTTTTCACTTGGAGGGGTTTGCTGCAAAAGCAATGGTGGCTATGTCTTAAACGACAATTCAGTATCAGAGTGCGAGTTACACAATGCTCTCGGACGCTTTCGGTTGTTACTCTAGTCATAACCTGTCGCGGACTCTCAAACGCGTTTGAGTCCCTTCGTATATTCTCGCTGCAAGAGTGTCCTGATCAGGTAGCAGTCGAAACCCCTGATTCAAATTGTGCTTTAGCCAATTTGTCATCCCGAGAAATCATGCATCAATGGTCTCAACGTTATATGAAGATGAGAAGATGTCCGAAGTTTGTTTAGTAGATGCTTGCAAATCATTGAGGTATATAAAAAGTTAAAACAGAGAATTGAAAAAAATAGTTGTTATAAAGATAATTGATGAGACTTAGTTCTGAACCTTGTTGTCACCGAACTTAGTCATGCGGTTTTGTGCGTCACCTCCTGAATTGCCTTCACTTTCCTCGTACGAAGGAAGTAATGGTTCATTCACACCAGCTTTTGCACTCGTGTCTTCAACGGCGAGATCTTGAAATGGCTTGTCGTTTCTACGTGTTGTGTGATCTTCGATTTCGCGATGTTGAATGTCGCCACTTTGATGGCTTATCTCATTTTGACGGCCAGCATCTGTTTCAGTATCACCGACTCTCAAATATCCATCACGAGCTGACTCGGCTCTCGCTACAGGAAAAATCAGGAGTACAAAGATCACTGAGTAGAAAGCCCCGATCACAAAGAAACAAATTGTAAGTACGCAGCAAATGATAAACTCTTTAGTACTAAAGGAATATTTCGGCGCAGTTAAAAGATAGATGGGCAAAGGCGGTACAAAAAGCGCAAGTAACACCAACAAACATGTTTGAATATTTGAAGGTAAATTGGATTGGAGAAATTCAGGGGAGATGGTCATCACAGTCGGGGGAGTACGTTGAATGCTGAACAGTAAGTCGCATCTAATTTAAATTGCGGCCCCCTTGGTAGGACCATAGGGCGTATCGCTCACGTGAGGTGCGCTGTATGCTCCCGCGGAAAAGGCTACCGTTGTGAATTCTAATCATGGTCGAAGTGCATACTTATTTATGATTCAATAAAAGTCAGGAGGGCGAGTTCTTTTCTGCTAACTCAAAACTGAGCGCTACTTTGAAGACAATCAACATTTGATTGTAAGGCATCCGACAATACCTCGATCAATAATGTAGAATTGCAACCCACCGGAACAAACCCACAGTTCACAACAAGTGCCTGACAGTCGCCAACCGCCTGTACTTAAGATTTACGCCCATATTCTAAAAGTGAAGGCTCACAGCTGAATTGAATTCCCTTCGCAGCAAATTCATTTAGCCGGGCGGTGTCCTGATGATTAGAGGTTTTTGTATAACTATGTTATAGTTTTTAATTTCTTTAATCAGATAAGTCAGACAAAAAGAAGGTATTTTGTTTGACATGATAAGTAGAAGGCATCCGTAAAAGATGCGAAAATCGCGGTGCAAGCTAAAAATAAACTTGATGGGTTCAACCTCAAAGTTTGATGAACGATATGCATTCCCAATGCGACAGCCTATCGAGAGACTTTCAATATCCAACGAAAGAATCAGAGTTGCTGCAGTCGATTTTAAAGGGCAATCAGAAATCGTAACGAGTCAAAGGAAAATCAAGATCTTTGCTCGCGCTCGACAATTTCCGCAAACGACCTCCCCCCCCCCAGGTCTAGTTTCAGGGTAAGCCCTGCCTGAAGAATCAACTTAATTCACAAGGTTGGCCCGATCGCTCTTTTGTTGAAAAATTAATGGAAAGAAATATAATTTCTCTAGCACTTATAGCGCTAGATGAAAGGATTTTGAAAGCCCTACAGATTGCAGATGTACGTAGTTGTCTTCCTTACGGCTGATACGCGCTCTGGTAATTCGACGCCCGGGGTTTCCGCCTACTGCATCACCTAGCATCCTGAAACCCGTGCTGGGAGTTTCTCATGCGCTCCATTCATGTTTTTGCGCCTTTCATACCGTAGATTATCTCTAGTCATTCCCCTCCTAAAGCCAGGATTTTTTTTCAATTTAGCTGATGGAAAGCCTTAAATAATCAACCACATCGAGCATTTGTATTTCTGATCCCGATCGCTTTCTGCACACGGCATTCCGTTGTGCCTCCTTAAACATCTGGATCTTAAATGCATCTTGTGGCGACATCGATGGATCCCAAAGCATATAATCATGCCGTTCAGTCGGCCAGGAAATCCCCCGTCGGACTCAAGCCGCCCTCGGCAAGTCTCTGTGGATCTTTTTCGGGATCCCCCACGTCATCCCCCACGGTATCCATGAATTACTCGCCGAGACATTCTCGCAAGCCTGGTTCACTTCTGAGCTCTCGAAACATAAATATCCAACGCCTTCTGCTTAATTCAAGTCCTCCTCACCAACCCCGAGTCCCACTGCTGCCGAGGCACGATAATCCGTTGGGGCTCTTCATACCCTCGGGCCCATCACCGACAATGCTGAATCATGAGTTCACTAAAACTCCAGTACGAGAGCACGCTGACAGCTTCGAGCCTCCCATGCTTCCTTTGAAAAGCAGCAATTCCTGGCCCAATGAAACTGCTGGTGCGGCAGAAGATGTCGCTGGTAAGAGCCCGGGGTCTCTCGTGTCAAGTTCGAGACTACGAAGCCCTTTCAAGCTGGCATTAGGCTCTCTGGAGGGCGCTCTTGGGGACTTTTCAGATAAAGGCTTTAATCATTTCTCGCATTATCACGAAAACATAAAAGCAGAAGAATCCCCCACAACAACAGTCAAGCACGAGGGTACACGTGAGATAGACCTCAAAGCATCACCCCACGAACCTCGCATCAAGTTGGATTCTCATGATCTTGTGGCCAAAGACAGTGCAGGTACTCTTGCAGTGCCCGAGGAGCTTCAAGAGATAGGCCTCACTTTCGCTTACCCACATGGTCCTGCCAACGTCTTAAACTCTGTTTTGTATCTCTACTCAGATCCCGAAGCCTCTGAACTTGCGCTAGATATCAATGACTATGACTTAGTGATAAATGTTGCTAGAGAGTGTGCGGACCTCGTTTCAAGCTTCGACGATGAAAGCGGCAAGAGGAAATACTTGAGGGTTCCGTGGTCCCACAATTCTAACATTCTGAAAGAGTTGCCAATGATTACCAGAGAAATAGCTGCAATGGACAAGCCGGGGAAAAAGATTCTTGTACATTGCCAGTGCGGAGTTCTGCGGTCCGCCTGTGTTGTGGTTGCTTACTTTATGGTGAAGTTCGGAATCTCTGTGAATGAGGCTTACGAGCTTTTGAAATCCGGGACGGACAACAATACGGAACACTGTTCACGGAAACTTAAGGCGGAGGGTAACTACGTGGAAGCATGTGAGCGCATATGCCCAAACATGAGTCTTATATTTGAGTTGATGGATTTTGGGGACAAGCTTCGGAACGACTCTTAGACATATCCAACGCATTAATCTCTAGCTTAACAGTCAACGTCTTGACTCGAGTGCTGGATATCTCCTAGTTTCTGTCGATAGTTCCCACCTATCTATTATGATAGCAGTCTAATTGCCTGTTACACCTGCATCAGGATATCTACGCAAGTGCTCAGTTCACGTGAAAGGTTACATAAGCCGAAAGCAGAATGCCTACTCCCTACTATAGATCAACATCTATTTAAGCTCAGATAACTTCAATAAGCCAAAGTCTAAAAGTGGGGCCTGTCCCGTTGAAGTGTGAGCTTTATCTTAGATACCTCACTTTCGTGTTCGCTGACACAGGTCTATATGTACGCATGGCCAGCACTTTCGCGCTGTGAGAAGTAAAAATGCAGAGGGTAACAAGAAGAAAAAAAAGGGACACTCAAAAAAAAAAAAAGAAACAATTCCTCCCAGAAACGAATTTTGAGTTAGTGCGGATATTTTTGCCTTCTTACCTTTCCTATGTCTTACGGCAGTCATCACGGTGGCGGCAATAATGGCAGGGCCAGCCACGAGAGCGGCCGAGATCGAGATAGAGACAATGGCCGCTCGGGTCGCTCTGACCGGCCGGATAGGGATCGAATCGACCGTGGAGGGAATGACCAAAATGACCGCAATGACCGCGGCTTCAATAGCCGACACAACAATCCGCGGAAGAGATTCGTTCTGCTGCCAACTTATGGCGATCAGTCGGCTGGTTCAGGGCACAGACGACAAGACGGCGGTCGAGACTATTATGGGTACAGAAGTGGGCACAATCGCACCGAAACCTCGGACGCAAACCAAAGCAATCACAGCGCCGCGTCTTCAAATGCCAGGCGCCGTGACCGCAATTCTCTGTACGAACTGTACCAAGGAAGCAAGTATAGATCCGGCTCGGCTAGGCCGAGGGGTCCCAACCAAAGCCTGTCTCATACGTCCGATGCTGTGTTGTTTAGAAGCTCTAACGGCACTGGAAGTGAGCCCTTCCACGAGGGCCGCTCAGGCGGGCTGTCTTCCAAAGACCTCGTCTGTGACAGGAGGCTTCCGAACCGCAAAGACGATTGGGACTCATCAATGCTGAGACCTAAGCAGCCTCTGTCACGCTCCATTGATCCTTCTCATGCTACATATAAGACAGGAGGTAAGAATCCTCTTTCACCCAAAGCACATGGGAAGGCCGGAAGTCAGGCCGCCCTCCCCGTCAATACTCACACTGTTGGTCAGAAGGGGGATAGTTTGCAAAGCGATGAGCCGCAGAAGTCCTCAACTAAACTCCGCTCTGACGGTTTCTCGCAGGGATTCCAGTCTTCACGGCGAGCTTCGCTGGCACTGTCGAAGCACACGAGTGTCGAAAACACGCCGCCTGCTGCATCTTTCGGTCAATTAGAAACTAAACGCATGCCAGACGTGAGAGCTAAAGAAGGAAACCCCTCTAAGAACCTTCAAGCGTCCCCAAACCTCGACTCTCATTCTTCTAATACTGTGCAGAGTCCCCCATGTGACGATGATTTCAAGAAAGACCGCTTACTGCGTATGTTCGATGATGAGGTTAGTGAGGTAGAAGGAGATGGCATCAAACCTCAAAGCTTGTCTGAAGGTACCAAAAATACACTCAACCAAAATCCTGAAATTGGCTCCATCTTAGATGATCCGGCTCGGTCTCCACCGTTCTCGAATGGGTTCGACACGTCTATTCTTTCCCCCGTCGGCTCTTTGGCCTCAGACGATGCGTTGGCGCAGAATCTAGACATCATTCCAGAAAGACAACCAACAACTCAAGGGGACAACGTTGATGATTTTGCGGACCTATCTGAAGCCGAGACAGTCATCGATGACGCATCTAGAGACATGTCCAAATCAAGACGGTTTATCCGCAAAAGTGGTCGAGATACATTTCGTGATCGAGTGAAAAGACGACATGTGGTTTGCTCTGATGATGATGATGATGATGATTCTTCATTGGATAGCGATAAGTCGCCCAAGGAGCTCGAATACAAAGCAGAAAGGGATAGAGCTAGGCATTCAGGTGACTCTCTAAAGACGAAAACGCCTTCTAGTAATACGAGGGAAACCATCATGACCGGTTCTGATGCTTCGGAGGCTTTAAAAAGTCAAACCTTTCTCGTGAGCAAGGAGAACAACCCGGAGACTCGCAAAGATCCATTCCATTTCACGAAAACTGATTCAAAGAATGTCTACAAAATCAAAAGAGACTCCACTGGCCGATCGCAGTTGCAGAGAGCGTGCAAAAAGGGAGATTTGCAGGAAGTCAAGAACCTCATAAATAGAGGTGCAAGTGCCAATGAAAGTGATTTTGGGGGCTTCACCTGTCTTCACGAGGCTGCTTTGGCAGGCCATACCGATATTGTGGAGTATCTCATTGAAAATGGAGCAGACGTAAACAAGCAAGCTCTTGAAGCAGGTGATTTCGAGACGCCTCTCATGGACGCAGCAGAAAACAAACATGTCAGCACCGTCAAAGCATTATTGGAAAACGGCGCAGATCCATACCTATGCAACAATGATGGTTATTCTACAATCACAAAGCTCTTCCACCTCCAAGAAGATGACGATGAATATCAGGAGGTTTTAAAGGTCATCAATGACTTCTCGCCTCCCCAGATTAATTCAGAGCTATGCAAGGTAACCCACACACCACGTGAAGTTATTGATGATCCCTCAGAAAGTTATTTTGACGAGCTCGTGAAGAAAAAAACACACTCCCTTATCTACAAATATGCCGCTCAGGGAAACAAGGAGTCGGCGGCTGAAGATTTTGTAACACATTCCCTTTCCCTCCTGAAAATGCCTGATGTTTTAAATCTTGCAGCCAGAAACGGACACGTCGAGTTGGTAGATATCTTGTTGGGTTTAAACCCAGGCTCTTTCGACATCAATCAATTAAACAAGATCGGTGTTACTGCCCTACTAGCAACAGTTGGGAGGGGTTTCTACGAGGTGGTGAAGTTCTTATTGTCTAAGGGCGCTGACCCACGCATCATTAGGGCCAAGGATGGTTTATGTGCATTAGAAATAGCGAAACATTCCGCGCTATACGATCCGAGAGAAGTTGTGCTCTTGGAGGAAGTCGTTAATAAGAAGGAAGGGTTGAACGACAGAACGAAATGTACATTGAAGCACAATCCTCCCGAAAATGAGACGATCAAGGCAGAGGGTGACAAGAGGGCTAAAGCCATTTACGGGGAAAGCCCCTTCAAAGAATTAGCTACAAGCGACTTGAATAACGCAATGCAAGCGAGCCCAATAGAGCCAGCAAATTTCACACGCGAGTCGGCTCCCAAAGGTGCAGACGAGGGTCTTGTCGAAACACACGATCCGCAAAAAACAAATATTGATGGTCTTCGTGCCAACCATGCGAAAGTTCCGGACTCGTCTAAACGGAGGATGTCACAGGAAGATCTGAGACCTTGCAAAAAAGCTAGAAGATCTTCAGAACAAGGTTTTGGCGAGAGGCATCACGAAGCAAAGAGGGTTTCATCACATGATGATGGTGATGCAATTGTGAACCCGGACGATGAAGAGGGTATCACGTCTCAGCCTCAAGCCCAAACTCCTTCGCCAGATGAGCATGAAAAAGATGATGAAAATCTCCCCCTGATACCACTGTCCTCATTGTCCAAAGCTCAGGAAGAACAAAGACTTCGTGCTGCAGAACAAGCCAAGATTTGGCAGGAAAAGGTTCAGGCAAAGAAGAAAGCAAGAAAGGAGATGTTTTTGTTGGCAGAGAAGGAGAAAGAAAAGAAAAGAAAAGAGGAGGAGGACAATCGTCGAGAGCTCTTGGAGAAACAAGAGGCCGAGCAAAGAGAAAAGAGGAGACTAGATCAAATCGAGGCAAAAACTCTTGCAGAAGAGCTTGAAAAAAAAAAGCAAAGAATGGAGTATCACTTCATGTTGCGGAATTATCCTATCGGTCTCCAGGAAGCCGTTTTTGATGGGTCGTTGAAGAGAAAAGACCGACTCAAATACACACCACTTTATGTTTTTAACATCGAAAGTGAAAGTTGGGTCATTGATATGCAAGTGGCTTTGATTCTTGCCGTACCTGTGAGAAAAATTCACGCTCTTCTCAAAGGCGATTCCAGACCTGAAATCGATGAGGACACTAAAGATAAACTTTGGTCGATTTTTTTCAAAATGATTGGTGTGGGTAAGAACAATGTGATTGAAGAAGATGGCGTGGAAAAGTTCCGATGTCTTCAGTTGAGATTCATAAAACTTACTGAGATTGCTGATTGGATGAAGCAGCAAGAGTCAGAAGTTTACGACATTGTATGGGCAGGTAATCGACTTACTACAGTTGATTTGAACAGTCTTGAGCCCGCTCAAAGAACAGAAACAAGAAAAGGTTTTAATGGACTATCTAATGGCGTCGATGTGGGGTTCATCCCCCCGAAATTCCGTCAACGCAAAGACGTTTTAAGGACTATACAGACTGAAAATTCGCCTCTCTGGTGAAAGATAATTTGACTTTATATATAATAATGATTCACGACGACATGACACCTGACTAGTCGCTATGGCCGGAAACCAAATTCATTTGGACTTCGCGCGAGTCCTCTCATTAAAAAAGAGTGTTGAGATTTCTTCTTGAGCCCACAGATTAACCTTCTCATTTATCCACATATACCATGAGCGAGTTGAAGATGTATGTAAACAGCCACTTTTGGTATCACCTATGTTTCGTACGAAAATGATTTACTAACGACGAAGAATCTCGCGATCAGCGCTTTATCAATCTGAAGATGAACAGATCTCAAGCGAAGATGAGCAGCTTTATGCTCCTGATCTTGAATTTGTGGAGATAAACGTTGACGGTCTGGAAAATACGCACAGTGGCAAACTCGAGGGCAGCTCACAAGAAAAGTTCGACGAAGAGTTTGCATTTCCCCTCTTTGCTGGTACAAGCACATCAAACGATGAGGTGATGAAGATTTCCTTGAAGGAAGAAGAGGATGAGGTAATAATAAATGAGCGGCCCGAGGACTACTATAGAGCAGTATTCTCAATAGAGCAGCGCAAAGAATTTGAAACTGCAGCTGTTACATTCGATGATATATGGTTGGTATCAAAGTACAAATCCATTGACTTACATCCGTGGAGGGTGATAGATCTCGAGGACCACAACAGTAAAGTCGAAAGACAGCACAAGCTTGCGCAGAGGAAGAGAGAAGGCAAAAGAAAACGAGAGAATAGAAGTATATGTCGTGAACGCAGAAAAGAAAGAGAAAAGGAGATGAAACGCCTAGAAAGGGAAGAGAAAAAAGAACGATTTAGGGTGAAAGGCCCAGGCTGGAAGATAAAAACCAATAAAGGCAAACTGAAGAATGTCTTGCCAGAGGCTAAAAAGCCTAAATACCGAACAGAGTAAATGGTAATCATAACCTCGACGAGTGGCATCACAGTAAGGATTTTGAAGCACAGGCTCTATCTCACCTGTTGGCTCCGGCGCAATAGTCTGATTTATCGACAGTCCTGATTATAAACAAAAGCTTTGCATTAAGCGCCTGTGGCCTGGAGATTGACAAAAAGTTTTGCCAAACTTCGACCCTGATCTGGTTTGAAAAAAGATCACATTAGAAGTCACGTGGCACTTGTATTGGGTAGTATATATCGTAAGCACTGGTTGCATCTCTCGCAATTGCACAATTTTCATTCTATTTAGCTACGAAACAGGATTCCTCGTGCTCGTCGTTTTACTTATTTGTAGTAATTGCACGCTTTGTCGTCGAGCTTAGTTTCGAAACGAACGCCCGTATCAATCGCGACCTCATCAATCGCGAGCTACTTGTCTACACCATGCAACTGGGTAGACGTATTTCACATTTCTGAACTTGCCCCACCCCAAGCTCATATTGCCAAGATGACTGAACTTGAAGACTTCGAGGCCTTTTTAGAGGATAGCTTCGACCCTGTTCGGTTTGCTGCTTCTCTTTTACAGGCCACGAATGTTGTGGATGATACTGAGCTAGACCTATCGACCCCACTTAAAAAGCTTCAATTTGATGTGAATGAATGCAACAAGCGGATGGAGTCACTAGCTTCAATGCATCACGACCAGCTCTTACGCAATGTTGATAAGATCGAAGCGAACAAGAAACTCATGACCGAGATAATTACTCCTCTGTCCGCAAGGTTAAAAGCAGCGTTCGAACGAATTAACAAAGACGTCATAACGCCGTATGATGATGCAGTTCGACTCAACAATGCTCTTCAGAGAATACATCAAACTTCTTCGTTGTTGCGAGGTGCCAGTTTCTTTGTGACATTTCTCCAACAACTTCAGGATTGTGAAAAATCCGTCCAGCTGTCTAAAAACAACAAAGAAGTGATTCGTATGGCGAGGATATATCGTCAAATTGCGTCATTCTACAGGCAATCAGATCAATCCCCGAACGATTTGAGCGCAGACTTTCTTTCCATAAAGCTCATTCGTGATTACAATCCATTCTTCCAAATAAAAATAGCAGACTTTGTGGCGAGTTTGGGACTGATGATTTCAAACGATTTGGGACATCACAGTTCCTTCAATGCCAACAATACAACGCTTCAAAATAACATCTTGGCCTTGCATATCGTGGATTCTCATGAGCTATCTTCAGTAATCGAGAAAGGGGCCATGAGTAAATCTATTCAAATTGCATTGGCTCAGTTAACAAGATCTTTACAATCACCTCGTACCTTGGCAACTGCCTTCACTGAGGTCAGACAAAGTGCTTCCAGTTTTTGTGCCACTCTTTCTAGTTTATTGGGCAATTGCAGTGTGCCTGTTGGCGACAACCCCGGATCAGAATCTCTCTTGGATGCTTTCTTATCGACCGTATCTGATGATGGTGCGACCATAGAAGAAGTTTACTGGTCTAGACTAGCTTACAAGTTCAAGAAAAATGTAGCAGCTACTATGGCAAGAGGCGGCCCAATAGCAAGGAACTTACGATCGCAGTACAGCATCTTGGTGGAAGCTGCCGGTACTTCTTTAATTGGAGTTTCAGAAAAGCTAATAAAGGAGGCTCTAGCCCTAATCGAAGGCCAAAATTGAGTCAGAGTATTGGCTGAGGACCATAATGATACAATTTATTTGCGTGTTTTCTTGTAAACTACTTTCAATTGTAGAATTTGTAAAGATTGTAATCCGCCAACAATTTTCGACAATCAACTAGACTGTGATTTTGGTTCTCAAACTGGTCAAGAACTCCCTGTATCCTTGCTCAAATTGTGACTTGTCCTCGACCAAACAACTCAATGCCCACAAACGCAAAGCCATCAAGTCGCGTTGCTGTGTCATTTCAATTGGCTCATTGGAAGATCCTCCGATAATGATGTATAGGCTTTTCCACAAAATTGAATCCTTTTGCTCCCTAATTTTTCCAATGATTTGACGAACTTTATAGTTAAACTCCGACTCTTCGTACGAAAACTCGGGTAACTCTGTCTTTCCTGTTTGAAGTGCATACAAATTGTCAGTGCCGAATAAGTCTTGGACAAGACCTGGAACAACATCACCCGAGACCCACAAGAACAACTCAGATCCATTGTCGATCAAATAAAGACCATATGTTTCCCAAGATGCTTTGGTGTCGTTGATGGGATCTGGTAACAAGATCTCCGTGCTCGTAAGGACTTCCTCTTCGCCAGTCTCCTCATTCACTTGCAAAATTTCTTCAGGCAAACCACATTCGTCTGGCATATTGTGCAAGGAATAAACAGTTGGATAAATTGTTTTTATCAATTGATTGAGAGGTAAAGATCCCAAGTTGTTCAAAGCTATGGCTCTATGGTCCGCTGGGACTCTCTGTTCTCTGAAGCCCAAGTGCTTTGTCAATGAGAACAACAACAATGGAAGCATTCTCAAATTGGTCGACAACTGAAGAGGCGATGAGCCAGTAACGTTTCCGGGAACCAAATCTTTTCTGTATACGTTCAAGATCTCAACAACCGATTTTGTAAGATAGTCTCTAGCTGCGGACAAGGAGGTGGATAATCCTTTTTCAACTGCTCTATGCGTAAAATAGTTTGTGATTGCCAATTGATCTGCTGATGCATATATGTCATCCATCTTCGATGAGGTTGGAATAGCCAAATTCATGACTCTAATTCTTCTCTCACCAAAGCAGGTGGAATGTAGAACAGCGGCTTGGAAATAAACAATTGGCTTTGGGATAGTTTCCTCGATGCTCACCTCAATTACGTAGCTCTGATCCCGTGGGAAGGTTGGGAAAGAACACAAGTCAGAGGATCTGTTGAAAAAGTTACCGAAGAAACCTGTCATTCTGAAACCGGTAGAGCATCTAACTCTCAACACCGCTTCTAAGGCGATATCCATGGATAAGTGCTCACTGATTTCCTTGGACAATTTGTTGACGTCTTCAATCTTTGTGCACATCCAAGAGGGATAAAAGTGAGTTTGGCCAGCTGTGTAGCGCGGTAAGTTGGACAAAGTGGCGACATCTTGATATTTGGATCCTGTCAAAAATAAGTCAATAGTTACTTGAGCTGAGTTACACTCAACAGCGAAAGATTTGTAGAAAGAATCTGCAGCGCTCAACAATGCTTGAGATTCCTTGGCTTTTCCAGAGTGCGCGCCTTCGTCTCTGACGGCCAATTTGCCCTCACCAATACTCGGCAAGCTAGACGAAAAGACGACCAATTTACCGCCGATACTGGAGATCATCTTGTGACCAGCTCTCAATGCGGGCCCCAAGGCAAAATGCTTGTTGGCAGTGGCTTCAAAATAAGCAGGGAAGTCGAGCAACAACTTCTCCACGGACTTTCTGTTTTCGTCCAAGTTAACCAACAAGCCTTCAGGGGAGGGCAAGAAATGATCATCGATGTCGGATACGATAAGCATCTCGGGGGCATCATCCAAGCCCTCTTTGAACCTGAAGTAGTGTAAAGACGAGTCAACCCCAATGATGGAGATTCTAGCTGTCTTGTTTTTGTTTGGAATTCTGTCTAAGCTCTCCAAAATTGTTCTGGCGACTGTGGAAGTCATTCCTGAGTTGACAGCTTCAGCAGAAACATCGATAATAAAAGTGTAAACGATTGGCTGTGGGGTTCTGGCCATGTACTCCTTGGGAGCGACAAATTCGGTCACCGAATGGTTCAATTCCACCCTCTCGTATCTATCAGTTGCTCTCTGGGTCAATTCGTCGAAATCAAATGCAGTTGGGATGTCATTTTGCAAACCACAAAAGTTACATCTCCATCTTCTGCCGCCCTCAGTCAAGGAGACAAAAGGATTGATGTATCCACGACAGCGGCGGCACCTGGAAATTATTGTATCCTTGGTAACTGGGACGTTCTCGGTTTCGTCATGCAAACAATTGTAAGGTCTAACAACCAAAGCCAAGGGCAACTTCGATTTCTTCAAAAGAGACCCATTGGTGGGAATCACGTTCAAGGTTGATCTGAAGTAGTCAGGAGGTGCGTTCGCGGTAGTAGACGCTGGGATAAGCTGCGCGGTGCTGGGCAAAACGAGAGGAGGCGGGGGCAACGACAAGTCACTAATGGAAGGCGGCAATTCCTTCGATAAATCAGTGGTGTACAATTGATTCAAGGGCATCATTTGAGAACCGCCCATTTGCGAAGGGGCTCCTGCAGCATACCCATATCCGGACGTGGCTGGTCCATTGGCAACACCTGTCCCCGCTCCGGCATCAGCATTGTAAGCGCCTCCATACTGGGAGGCTGGATACTGGGGAGCTGACTGTCCATACTGCACAGGTTGAGAATACTGCCCGTTTGACGGTACGGCAGGATTACCATATTGCTGAGGGAAGCTTTCGTGGGTTGGTGTCTGCAAACTTGCGTTTGAAACCGCGGCTGGATCGGCGCCTTGCACCGGCTGTTGAATGTTCATGGCACTAAAGCTCTGGTTTAATTGGGTGGTACCGTATCCCTGGTTGTATTGGGGCACCGCCGGGTTCAGTGGGGCCGCATACTGCGGTTGCGGGTATGTTCTTCTTCTCGACATTGTATATGTCGTGAATGCTTATTGGGGATCGAACTGTTAAGATTTCCAGCGCTCGGACGTGGATGTGTTGTCAATTTGGAGATCGCGTGCGGGCGTTTACGAACCACGAGTACTATCGCGGTATATCTGAGTACGAACAATCGTGCAGTGCCGATTGTTGATGTCAATTGCTGCAAAACTCGCTTTCGAAAGTAATCAGCTCTCTTCTAGTAGATTTTTTTATCTAAAAAGGCGAGGAATTTTTATTCCTTCTAATTTTACGCTGTGTTGTCTACTTTGTCGATGTCCGGCCTCACAATGCCATAAGTTCTGACGAACTTCGTCGCGGCCTTAGCCCGCTTTGCCGAACTCACATTTTGAAGTGAATTATTTTCTTCGCTTCTTGCGTTTGAAAGGCTCGTTCTAGTAAGAGATATAGTATTAATCAAATTTGAGTCATCAGTGACCCTGATTATTTTGCTTAACTTTACCTCAATCAAATCTAACTGACAATCCAAGTGATTATCTTGCATGTGATAGTAATCCTTGAAAGTCTGGTGTTTCTTTAACACTTCAACTTTCAACTGGCAATTAGTTCATTGAACCACGATAAAACACGAGTTGCATCTTTGCCAGCTGATAGTCTAGAGCGCCGATACCAACGGCATTATGGGGCTGGATCAGCTTCACAAAGTCGTGTGTGTTGGTCGAGTTTTGGCGGAATTCTATCGTCGTCAGACGCAATCGAAGAGGTCGAAATTGAAGGTATTGGTCGTCGTTCTCGAAGTTTCTTCCGGTCATTTTTTGAATTACTTTACATCAAAAAGTTGTGACGATTCTCGGTAACATTGCGGAAGTACATCTAGCTTTTTCAAGGTCCTTTGCAGACACATAATTGATCTTGTCCCCACAATCTAATTTCATAAAAAACTCTGTACGTCTAAAATAAACAATTTGAGGACCTTCTCGCCAACGATATACGACCTTTCTCTTTTTATCCTTGGTCTTGACTGAGACTTATTCCTTCGCAGGGACTTCGATCAGCACATTGTTTAACTCCTATTTTACATGTTTTTTTCAAAGAATGACACGTAAAGGATAATCAAATATGCAAGCTTTTAGCATGTGAAAGTCAAATAAGTGCGTAAGTTCTCTTTTTCTCTCATGACAACTGTTTTTCGGTGCTCCATTCATTCACTAAAAAAGTATAGTACATCCACGGTTCCTTTGTGAAAGGGGGCTGAGCAGTGAAAATTAGGAAATGATGTGTTTCTTTCAAAAACAGTCTTGCTATGATTGAGCTTGAGTCTATCCTCAGTGACAAAGACTGTTTCGCTCAGTCCAGATCTTTTCGAAAGAAACTTCAACTCCCTACGCGGGAAATCGATTCGAAAATATGAAGTTATGCAACGCGTCTTGTCGAAGAACAATTATCATGCCCCATGGCTCTCGCTGAGTCGAAGCTAATTTTTTTGGCACACCCTGGTTACTCAGTGGAAACATTCGTTGTCTCTCTTTTGGATTTTTTTTTTTTTTGTTAGAAACACATCGTCTTACAGGAAAAATTGGATTTTTTTTACAAAAGAAAGAATACGCCACGCTTCGTATACGCTTTCAGGTCTCAAATCGGAGGCTAGCTAAGAGCTCCTTGTGCAGTCCGAGAATGAAGATCTTTCTCTGTTTATAAAAAGCACATCGCTGCACAGAGAAAAATTCTACGTAGCATATAAAAAACCCTGCAACACGTCTAGTCAATGCATAGAGTAATGAAAGCCCCGACCTTCCCAAGCCCCAAGCTCTCCTCTCCACGTTACCCGTTTCGTAAATATCGTTAACTACGAGCCGCCTTACTTCGCGCCAACGCTCTTTTCAGTTGTCTATCTGAAAGAATGAAAAATCTTATTCTTCCCTGTTTCCCTGTTGGGGGTCAAATAGGAAGTCATGGCCTATGTCCTTGTTTTTTTTTTTTTTTGTCTGATTCATACTGACCTGTGACAACGGTTTTTTGCGTACAAAAGGCTAACTCAGGGGGTTCTTTAGTACTTTAATTTCTTATGTCAAAATTTTGGCTAGTCTAGGTCCATTTGGGTCCTGGATTTCACTGATTCACAAAAGCGTGCATACTTTGCTTACAAATACTAGTACAACCTAAAATTTCTCTGGAATTGTAAAGGGTTGCATAGTGTAGTGGTTATCACTTTCGGTTCTGATCCGAACAACCCCGGTTCGAATCCGGGTGTGACCTTTTAACTTTTTTGTTAATTTTTGGCTCGCTGTTCCGGGCAATCGGTTTATACTTCTCAGTTCACACCTCTCGGAGCCTTCGGTTAAGCTAAACATTTATGATATTACTTCTTCAGTTAGATGAGTTGGACAAATGAATCTTTCATACGTGGGTCTGATGCGAACCCCGAAAGGGTACTCAGGCGGGTAACGTTTATCATGTGCAGTCCGTCTTCGCGATGCCTGGCTATATAAACGAAGAAAATTCTTCTTTAGCTCTTCTGCCTTAACCAACATGACCATTGAAACTTGGCGGAACACTTTTTTGCACAAGCTTATAGCTTTCAGCTGTTTCTGGCTCTGACAGAGAAGGTGATGAAATTAAGTACACTTCTTTCCCAGTCTGACTCGACTATGACGACAGGGTTGAAAACCGTTCTCTTTGCATTTCCGTTGTCTTTGCAGGCAGCCGTAGAGAGGGCTTATACTTGCCAGTATTTAACAGTTCTGATTCGCGTTTCACAGTTACATACAGTTGGTCTCTACAAGCGTGTGTAAAAGAGCGTTCCACAAAGTTTCGTGGTATCGGACATCGATTTGCTCTTTTTGTTTTCAATGATGAAATATCCCATAACATTCGCAGTTTCCTCGGTAGCATGCAACAGAACCCAATCTAGCATGCCGGTGACCGCTTTATGACCTTCCATGGATGTCTGAGGAAAACAAACAGAGTTAATCAAGTCTTCCGAAAGTTGGAATATATTATGTCCGATGAGATCTGACTGCATCGTAAGCGTTAGAAAGCTCATACTCATCACGCATGAATTTCAGCCCTTCGCACTTTAAGTGCTTGATCTCGGTTTAAGCTTTTCCTATATCGTTTGACTTAGGTTTTCCGGTCTTTCCCTTTAATAATAGGGCAAGGATGTGAAATGTTAATGTAAGCGTTGAAAGAGTTACGGTGCCTAATCCACGAGCTTACTTAGATGTCCATCGAGTGTCACGCCGGACAGATTTCATGACAAAAGATCAACTTATTCCGAATACAAACAGTCCTAAATCTTTCCTTTCACGTTGGGCTTTGTCAATGGCCACTGATAAGAACCCTCAGTTTCGAAAGCATAATTATGCTTTGCCAAAAAATTCTTCAACTCTTTTGGTCCTTTGGAACCGTATGGGTAGATGTGAAGTTCTGGAGCGTCGTCGGACTCGATGCAATTCAACAATGGGGTGAACAATTGCCACGAGACATCCAATTCGTCATCTCTCACGAAATTAGCGTGATTGCCTAAGAAACAGTCCCTGATCAAGGCCTCGTAAGCAGCAGGAACCCAGAAGTCCTTAGAATATCTCGATGAATAAGTCAAATCCAACTCAGTGACCGAAGTCTCGTTTGAGATACCGGGGATCTTCGAGTTGATCTTCATATATACAGCCTCATCAGGTTGGATTCTGATCACCAATTCATTTCTTGCAATATTCGTAAAGATACCCTTCGCGACATCCTTAAATTGAATCCTGACTTCGACCTTCGATTCGTCGAGGGCCTTACCGGCTCTCAAAACAATTGGAACCCCATCCCACCTCTCATTATGGATAGACATACCCAAGGCAGCGTATGTGACACATTTGGAGTCACCCTTAACGGTCTCATCGTCCAAGTACCCTGGTTTCTTTCCATCCTCGGACTTACCGTATTGGCCGATCAAGATGTTCTCTTTCTTGACATCCTCAAAAGCCTTGAGAACCTTGACCTTTTCATCTCTAACTGCCTCCGGGTCAAAGGACACCGGTCTTTCCATCGTCAATAGGGTCAAAACTTGCAACATGTGATTCTGCATGACATCTCTCACTATTCCTATGTCGTCGAAGTATCCACCCCTACCTTCAGTTCCGAAGGCTTCCTTGAAAGATATTTGGACAGAAGATATGTGTTTGCTATTCCAAATTCCCGAAAACATAGCGTTTCCGAAACGCAAGAAAAGCAAGTTTTTCACCATTTCCTTACCTAAGTAATGGTCGATTCTGTAGAGCTCATCTTCGGTGAACAATGGTGCCAAGTCTTTCTGCATTTGTCTGGCAGACTCCAAGTCGTGTCCAAAAGGCTTTTCAACAATAAGTCTTAATCTACCATTCTCCTCGGGATAGCAGTATTTTTTGATGTGAGCACCGACGCTGGTGAAAACAGATGGTGGTAAGGCTAAGTAAAACAACCTTTCTGAGTTCTCGACCTTGTTTTTGTCGTCGTATTCTTTGATGGCTTTTTCAAGTTTTTCGTAGCCTTCAGGCTTATCGTAAGGCCCAGAGATGTAGGAAATCAACTGCAAGAAGCCATCAACCTTGGAAGATGCCTTCTCATCATCCAACTTCAAGTTTTGCTTGATTCTGTCTCTCAAGTCCTCAATCGCCAAGTCGGATCTGGCGTACCCGATAATGTTCACGTGAGCGGGCAATTGACCCTCTCTGTAGAGACCGAAAAGAGCAGGAAATGTCTTCTTCTTCGCTAAGTCGCCAGAAGCGCCGAAAACAACAATTGAGACGTTTTCACCAAAGGAGTCAGAAGTCATGTCGTGATGTAATGTGCTTGCAATTATACAGCCCGAGTCGAACAAATTGTCAAAGAACTTCAATGGGTAGCGCTAGTGAGCAATCTAATGGAAAAAGCCGAAGGCAGGCCCAACGGGGTCTCCGCGCGAGTTATATAGCGAAGCCGCCACCTCCGACCGGAAATCGCACTTGCCCGATAAGATGCTAGTGGAGGGTGCGAAAGGTCCGCAATATTAAAAAATTGGTGAACTTGATTTGTCAGAGGCCGACGCCGAGACTATCATGACCTTGAATCGAAACTCAGGATCCCAAAATTGAATGTTGCAAGTAAGTTTGCCGTATAAAATTAATGATTGAAACTTTCAGCGTGATATATGATTGACTTCAAATGTTTGTTTGACAACTGACCCTATATACTTAGATTCCACAATCTTCTACCCCGGGCCGAGATCTCTCGCGTTCGGATTGAGATTTCTGAACCTACCTCCCCGGGCCGAACTTCTGATACCGAATAGAAGCCTTGTTTAAATTATGTATTTATACATAGATAACTTAAGATTTCGTGTGCTTAAAAAAAGATAATTCTTCATAATTTTTTAAAGCGGGCACTTTGTCGTATCTTTCATTTTTATTGCCTTTGAGTTCGTGACTACCGCAACTCATTCCGGCTTTTGCTGTCACAACAGTCATACAGCGCATATTTTTTTGGGGGGCCGTGTTCATGTAACACCCGCATGCTCAGATGATTTCAGTCCTAATTGATGCAATCTCTCTACTACAAGTTTCACTGTCGATGTCTCGAACGTTCTAGATGGAGCATTTATTGGGCCGTGTCGAAAGGCTGTATAATTTAAAGGTTGCAACCAAGACTTGCTACCCATAAAAATACGAAGGACCAGTAAGCTCCGGGCTCTTGCATATAGCAGTGTGCTTTGCTCACGTGCTCTTAGCGAATTTAGTCAATTTTTGACACTTCTGAAACAAGCGTTAGATTTTTACAATGAGTATATCGTCAAAGCGTAGCATCTTTGCAATGAAGAAATGTCTTACAGATTGACTCAGAACTTCACATTCTGGTCAAGATATCTTTAATTGTAAACAGTTCAGTATCTGATTTTTAAAGAAAATCTTTGATATCTCAGAATCTGAATATGTTGCGAAAATAAATAAGATCCTGGTAACTTCAGTGAATTTTCGTCTCTGATATTACAATCGAACTTTGTTTGGAGGATTTTGACAAAGAATGTACCTCAGTCATCACAGGGCTTACAAGTCATTTGCTGAGACAACTGCTCTTTTAAGTGGGTGCTAAGGATCTTCTGGATGAATACCCACCATTCATATAACTCGTTGAACTGTCTTTTGTAAAAAATCTAATTAATTGCCATGCTATGTTCTTCAAGCTTTACGATCATCAGATTCGTTACCAGCTTGCTCAACAGTGTCTCTGTCTTCACTTTGACCCTCCTCTACGCTTCTTGCGGTGTCCTCATGAACCTTATCAAAATCGTCTTCATCACCCACTTGAAAAGCATCATCATCGTAGTCCGGAAGAGATTCGGCGTTGAAATCGTCGAAAAGTCGTTCTCTCTCAAGATCTTGTTGCGAGGGCGATTGAAGCTCATAGCTCTCTCCTTCATCCTCACTATCACTATAGTCTTCACCGGGTATGATGTCGAACTCAAAGTCTCGTCTTCGTCTTCTTGTGCTGCTTTGGTTCCGGTGCCATTTCATCATAGCAAGGACAAAAATAAATCCAAGGACAGCCAATAGCATGAAGTATTGGCCCATGTGATTGGATGCATAATGATTTCCGGTACCGTCGTGCCCCTCGGGCTCCTCTGGTTCTTCCACCGTCTCCTCTGAAGGATTATCAGTGATTGTAGACGGCTGCGTGCTCAATGAAGACGCATCAGTCGAAGGTACTTCGGTTTGCTGAGACGGACTGGTGGCTGAGATTTGATGCAAAGAGGATGCAGTCGTTCCAGTGCTAGAGTCTGCCGAGGATGAAGATTTTTGAGCTGCGCTCAACCTTTCCCGTCTTATCAAGGCATAATCCTTGCTTAAATCATACATCTCTGCCTTATCTGCATCAATGCACTCGCCAAAGAAATTAAGTTGCCAGTCCTTGAATGTGATCTCATTACCCAGGGATGTCGAAACTTCGAGCTTCCAATCACCCAAGCCAGATTCTCCCCAATGAGCAATGGACATGAAGGTCCAGTCTACGAGACCCCCCTTAGCGGTGTCCAAATCACGTGCACTGGCAAGCTGGCTAACAACACCAAATGGCGAAACGAGTTTAACATCGAGGTATCCTCTCACATGAGAATCAATATTCACCTTAACTGTGACGTGCTCGACCCTCTCAAGATTCATGACTCGCAAGTCCTCTTCCGTGATGGTAAGATTGCTTGATATGACACGTGATTCACCGTCTCTTTTAGCGCTGAGCGTTTGATCGACGGTCTGCAAGTCGGAATAGTGCCAGGCCTGGGGCTTAACGTTCTTCCACGCTTTAGCCTGCTCGATAAGCTTTTCGGCATCTAGTTTGCCAAAACCGTATTTGTTCGAGTATTTCTGACCAAGAGCGGTCAACTGGTAGCTGCCGTCGTCTTCATTGACGGGTACAGCAGCCATGGCGCTCACATATTGTGTGTCCCTCCATGTGAGTTCAGGGTTGGCCTGTAAAACCAAAGCGTAGATTCCTGCTGCTAATGGCGCAGCTGCAGATGTACCTCCATGCAGAGTTGAGCATCTATCATGAATATCTGTGGTATGAATATGCTCGCCGGAACCAGAGCTATATGTGACCACCATTACAGCAGAGCAAGCTTCCGCATATGAAGGGTGGAGGCCTTTATGGTCAATAGCCCCCACGGTGATTGAATATATCGAGTTTGTGTAGCCGTCGAAGTTGCACTGGTCACCCAAACGACCACCGTTGCCACTAGCAAAAACATAGATTGCGCCTTTGTTCTTACGGCCCTCCTGCACACCTTTGATCATCGCCTTTCTCACCAAATTGTCTGGTGCGGCGACGGTTCTTCCGTTGTCAGTGGGTCCCCATGAGCACGAATAAATGTCGTTATGTTCTAGCCCGTAGATCATGGCGGCAGCCTCATCCTCAGAGGTAATTGCACCCGAAAGAATTCTGATACCTGCCACTTTACCTTCATAAGCCACGCCAATACCACAAACATCGTTTTTGACAGCAGCCACTTCTCCAGCACAGCGTGTACCATGATAATCGTCGAAAAGTCGAGGTTTCGGCAATGCAACGTTGTCATTAAAGTCCCACAGCCCTTCTTTGTTAAAGTTTTCCAGAAGATCGGGCGAGTCGTAGTCCAAGCCGTCATCGATGATAGCTACCGTGACACCCTTTCCTCGTATGCCGTCATACCAAACCTTTTTGACGTTCACATCGTTTCCAGGGTATTGAGTGTTGACCAAGTGCCACTGTTCGAGAAAAAGAGGGTCCTCGATCCCAAGCTTGTCACTCACTTCCTTAGCAGGTTCTTGCGATGAGTCAGCGATGTCAAGACGACGCAGGTGTTTGTAATTTGAAGAGCCTGAGCTGCTTTGTTTCGGTTGATCTATGAAAACTGGCAACCTTCTTTCGAGTTTCTTTGGGTGTAGCATATGAATCAGCTTCAAATCTGTGAGAGAGGTGATCTTGTCGTACTCTTCTTCGAAGCCACCTGAGCGCTTTATGAGATCGTATTCATTCGAATTGTAGTTGCCCAAGCTTCTGGTGAATGTATGTGCCTTGGATGATGAAAATACAAAATGGTCGTCCATGCCACGAGCAGGATGTTCGAATCGCGCCCATTCGTTGAATTTCGAGATGAAGTCACTAAGAGGGGATAGCGATTTCAGGGTATCAATTTCCACGACAAAGTACTGCCTGTCGTTGTAGTTTCGTTCTGGGATTTTTAGGCCCAGCACGTGGGCCACTGCAAGAAGGATGGCGATCGGGAACCTCATTCCGCCTGGAGTATGAGTTGTATCTAGGAGCCGACTGAATATCCAATCTGTTTTCCTCTTTCGGAGTTGTATTTTTGTTAATTGCAAGCTACTGCGGCCAAAGAAGTCAGCTGGCAAAAAGTAGGTGTCTCAAGCTGAGAGGGTATGCAGACAGCTCCGAGACAGGCGTCGGCCCGCGGCACTTGGGCATTTGGAAACAGAGCCGGGATGTGTAGCCACAGAATATAAGTCTTGGCCTGCCCGAATTTGCCCATTATAGACCATAGTTATTTGTGATGAGATCCCCGCAAGTCTACGAAAAATGTTTAGTTCTGTCACTTTCGATCGATACTAAGTTTGGGGGCTGGACCACTCAATCGGGCCTACAAGGCAGTGTGGGGGTGCGCGTGCATACTCACAGGCCTGGCCGGCCAAACAAGACACTAATTACTGATCGTGTTTACATTATGAATTCTTGACAGGCCCATCGCCATAAAAAAGTTAGTTCGAAATATTTCAATGCTTCAAGGTCTTCCATGCTCACTGCGAGATGTTAATAAAAATTATATGAATATCTGATCAATGCGTTGTCACTGAAGTACGACTCAAGGTCCATAAACTGTAATTAGTCTACTCTTAACATTTTACACTGAAGATTCGACTCCCCCGAGTTTCTCCCCTTTCTCGTCCCCTCTTAGACTTTTTCCAGATTTTGCTGGTCTTCCAGCCTGATCCAGCATTTTCACCGCAACTTTTTAATAAATTGCGTGTCAATTTCGCACCCTCGATTCTGCCTCGGTGTCAAGTTGTCGAAAATGACAGCTTTCTTTATGCCGGTACGTAGTGCCCGAATCACCACAGCTTGAAGTCACGTGTTACAGCCGGTCACTTGCCTGAAGCGGGCTGATAGAAAACACAGGAAACAATGTTACAATTTGCTAGCTTTGATCTGGCTCTTGACATTTGAGACTGTTATTGCAGAGAGCTTTTGAGATCGACGCAATACACTACCCCCGCATATATAGGCGTACTCTTGGATCTGTTTATTCTCGTCTGGATTTTGCAGTCATACAGTGTAACGGTATGCAATCGAGATGTAAATCCTTCTAAGGAGCGATGATGAATGGCTCATGTGTTCTAAAGCGGTGATTGGCGTGAATTTCTCTTGCATAGAACTTGCTCGACCCCTGAAATAATATGCATTGCTCATGCTAGTTGAGGTAGTGTGACTCCTGTCGAAGCTGTGGCCAATACACATTCTTGTATATATTAGCATCCACAAGATTGAGTCTTTCAAGCAAACAAGTGTACCTTTTTTTCTCTTTTTGTATCATAGATTAGCTCCGACTTGTCATAAGCTTCTCAAATAGCCACCTCACTGGAGAACAAGTATCTGCCCACGAGCCCATGGAAAAGAGAGCAGAAAAAAGTGACATTTCTTCTCAATATACGTATTAGAGCACCCCAGCGCTCTCACTTTTTTTTGAAGTGCTTCCTTTTAAAAAGGTGACGCCCGCTTCATTCGCAAAATTTTTTTTTAACTACCAGATCCGGGTTCCGGATCGACCGGTACTTTGAATCTTCACACCAGTTGCAAATTGACCAGGCAGGCGGGCGAACGCGCGTTCGGCGCAAAGCAGCCTCCACATCAGCCGATGCGGTCTTGTCAATTTACGCGATTGTGAATTTTGACTGTAATTTTCAAATAGTTAATGGCAAGCGCGGTAATCTCGACCCGCATGTAAAATAACCCTGTTTCTGCAGACTTCCGCCCACGAATCAATATTGCCTGAAACAGTCAGAATCAAATGTCGCAGTTTTGGCGCTTCCTTTCGCTCTCGGCTATGATGGCCGTGGCTGTCGCTAATATGGATATGGACGAAGGGGGAAAAGTCGAGTTTCATCCAACAAATGCATCGTCGAAAACATTCCACTGGATTTTTACACTCTTCGCACTTTTCATGCTTCCATGCATCTCTGCTGTTTTCACGTTCGCTGAAAGGTTCCACCTTGCCTCTATTCTCCACATTGTGTCGTTGTGCTATTCTGTTGTTGAATCTCTCTTTCTTCATTTTCCCGACAACGAGGACAATCACGAAAACCGCACCTCTAGAGGCACAAGCTGGTGTCTCACTTGGGGCTTGGGGTTAACGGTTTTCATCGGCACGGTCATTAATGGGACGAATGTGTTCATGAACAAATGGGGTAAACAGCACGAGTCGCAATCTTCGGCCCCACTGCGTTTGATGTCCCGTACATACAAAACTTTGGCATTTCTCATGGCGCTCACTGGCTGGGTGAGAGTGTGCATGGCGCCAGTGGCACTTTTTGGGTTCTGTTATGGGAAAGCTACTGGTCAATGTATAGCTCATGGAATTATGGGATCATCATTCGTACTTTATGGCTTCGTCTTAGCGTGGTTGCTTGTGATACCCTGGATTAGAAACCATAATCTCGCAAACGGAGACGAGCCTCGAAAGAGCCAGGAGTTTTGGGACTCGTCGCTTATGTGTTTGTGGGGAGTAGTGAATACGTTTACCGAACACAGGTGGGGCCGTGAGGCCTGGTCACATGGAGATTACCAGCACACTGCAATGGGTATCATATGGTGGTGTGGCGGCCTCTTGGGTATGTGGCTCTCGCGCAAAAACGGGACCAGAAATGTGATACCAGCTCTACTTTTGATATACACAGGGTGGGCTATGTCGGAACACTCTCAGCATTTAGCAATTTCCACGAAAGTACATGCGATGTTCGGGCTCACGCTCATGATAGGTGGGTTGAGCCGTATCATAGAGATTTGTTTTCTTTTGCGTGATTTGCCGTCGAGCGAAAATGGCAGGCTTATGTCATTTCAGCACTTTCCACCTTTGTGTTTGGTGATGTCCGGAGTGATGTTTATGTCAGCCAATGAAGAGCAACTTCACTTGGTCCACGATCTAGGGGCAGATCATTCATCTTATATACTTGTTGTTTGTGGGGCAGGGTTTATCATCTACCTTTGGATCCTTCTCATGTTATCGTTTTACTTGCACTTAGTCGGCTACGACGAAAACGGTGAGTTGACGTCCGGGAAAGGATATAGAAACATCGGAGGTGTTGATGAGGAGGACTTTGAACTAGATGATTTGAGCGAAAATTAGTATAACGCAGACATGAATAAAAGCTTGATTCCATTACCAAAAATGTAGGCAGAAGTATCAAACTATCTATTCAAGATGCGCGGTTTCTAAGGTAAAATATTGGGGAGCTTGCAAAATATAGAGGAACACTACAAGCATTGAGGAGCTCTCTGCTTTACCATTGCAGCAATCTGAGGTTCTGATGAGACTTTAGATTCACAACTCGAGGTTGCTTCAATTTTTCTTGTTTAGAGAATATACAGAACTAGCAGGTTTACCAAAAAATTTCCCTCACACATGGGCCTAGTTGAAAAACCAGACAAATGGTTTACTCCACCATTTGGCAACAGCTAGCTTTTGCT
>JAKUBE010000007.1:0-75548 GCA_030674755.1 Metschnikowia henanensis | reverse complement strand
TTAGAATGAGTTAACCGAACCATGCAAAGTGAGAGACGAACTAACTAGCTCAGGGCTCATAACCTGTTGAAGTCTATTCTGCATAAAGCGGGCATGGAACTATACACAGTAGTAGTGCCAGTAACAATACCATAGACGGCCTTAAGATGATATAAGGGCTTGGTCTCTTATAGCATTAAGGATGGAGGAAAGAGGACAGAGCTAGTAGTGAGGTCCGATGGAGAAGATGATAGGAGGAACCGACATTGGCAACGTGAATCAATTAAGATAGATATGTAAGTCCAGAAATGGAGAAATCCCACACAGAGAAAAACCAGAAGAAAAGAAAACTTTTCTTCCTATATATAGCTGCACCATAGAGATGGCTTCGCACAGATTGCAGTAACCCGGACGGGCCCAATGCCCTCAGGACTACTGCATACCTCAACAAGATCTCTGGAGTACGCGGCGACACCTGCGAAATTGCGGAAAAAGCCCGCCTTTGTTCGACACCTGCAAAAGTTCTCGCCAGGGCCCAACGGCCTTTCGATGACGATATCTGTCGTCATTATTGAAAATCAAAATTACCAAACAAAGGTGGCGGGGCCAGGCTGAATTATATTCATAGATCGTGCTTTAGCCACAGTCCTGCAGAATAGTTGGTAAGCACATGAGCCGGTATGAGCCAATCAATCAAGCCTTTGTTCTTCTGAGACTACAAAACACGCTGACCAAAAATCACATTCTTGTCAAAAGAAGGCATTGTTTTGGTTTCTTCATGCATAAAGATTGTGTTTCACCCGCAAAAATATCGCGTCTGGAGTTCCGCTTGGCTCAAACTGCCAGCCGTCTGAGGTTTTGCCTCAGTTAATTGCCTCAGATCTCGGCTCTGGGAATGAAAATAACACATTAGTTCCCTTTTTTTAAAGGCCACAAAATCAAACCTTGGAGTCAAGAAATGGAATGGAGCGGCTATTCAAAGCTGATCGGATGCTCCACTAAAAGTTCCAAAATCTTGTATATCCTCCCATTTATGCGAACTAGACGGGAACGCGTCTCTTGGAAGTTTGCGAGCCTGCTGAGTTCGGAAAAGAATAGCCTTCTTTCTCTCATGTCAATCACCTGTCACCCTGAAATTGGAGAACCACTCAGCGCCCGTTTATGAGAAAACAAAAGAAAATCAAACAAGTCAAGTATATCGCGGCTTGTGTTCACAGGCGACAGGAGAATAAAAAATTAAGTGATTGTCGTGGGCTCTTCATTGTGCGCGTCATGTTCGTAATACTATTGTCTTGGTCCTTCGGTGCCCGAGAACTTAAAAAATATCGTGACATTCACCGCCCCACTAGCTTATCACAGCTAGCACTATGATCAACACAACCACGCAAAGAGCCACGAGCAAAATACAGCTCCATTTGCTTTTCTTTTTCTGATACTCATGTGCTTTGGTGAGCTCACGTGACGCCTCGTGTGCATTTCCGCTCATCTGCAACACATTCTCCTCTACGGTATCGAGCTGCTCGCCCTGCTGATTTACAAGCTCTCCCAAGTCCTTAAAAATCAGATTCACCTCGCGGATGCCTTCTGCAACCTGCTCGATTTGGCGGTTTCTTTCTTCTGTAAGCATGATATGGTACTGTAGCTCCGTTTGTTCTATCATATCTTGATCTTTCTGGAGCTGGACCTGCCGCTGCAAAGCACCCTGCTCATTTTCTGATGTAAGAAGAGGCGAGGATTCGTCCAAATGTGCGATTCCAGAGCTTTGCTGTTTAGGCAAAGGCGTATTAGCAGCTTTTGCCGAGAACGTTCGAGCAGACAACTCAAAACTCCTCTCGAGCTCGTTGAACTCACCCATGAGCCGGTCTTTCATTATATGCTGGCGGCTGGAAACTACGATGTCATTGTCCTCGACGCTGGCCTTACTCATCACGGTATTGATGTCGGCTATCAACTTTCTTATCGCCGCACCTAGAGACTTGATGTTTTGCTCCGTGGCGGCTAGTTTTTCCCTGAGTTCCCTGCTATCCCGCCGGCCACCCAAGAGCCTTTTTTCGTTGTTGAAAGAAGCCGCGAGCAGGCCGTATGTTTGGATCTGATGCGAGGTGTTTTCTATGATTGTGTCCAAATTCGAAGAAGCAGAGGTGTCATGGGGAGTCGCTAGCAAGGCGCCCTTTTTGGGGGCGTTTTCTTGCGCCTCGATGTCGTAGTTAGCAAAAGACATGGTCCTTGTGATAATTGTTCTTTTGTTATGAGACGGTGTGGTCAGCTTTATCAGGACTGGTGTTTTGGCCCGAAGATACTAAAGGCGGGGTCGGGCTGGCAGCGGTGTGTAGAGGATGCACGGGTCTTTAGGCGTTTGGTTATTTAGTTTGTCAAGTGCTCTTCTTATAGGAGTGACTTTTCAAAGACAAGACTTTTACAAAAAATCACGTTTTTCAAAGTGACCTTTTATATTTTGTAGGGCTAGAATGCTAAACACCATCCAAGGATCGGAAAAAAGAGAGAAAATAAGTGTATGTGGGTGAGACCTCCACTGCTCGATTTCTATTCAGGATTTCTGCCTTGTCGTCTGCATTAGGTTTTGCAGCTTCCTCCAAGAATGAAAGCGAATTATTCGTTGTATTCTTTTTTTTAAGTTGCCATTGTATGTAAAGGGAAGTTTTCAAGTCAAGTATACTGTCAACTCTTGTGACACTGGAAGTAGCCTGAGAATTTACACCAAGTCGAAATGGCTCTTTTGTGATGCCTCTTCTGACGTCTCACATGGTTTTTTTTACATTAAATAAGAAATCGTCATAGTAATGATTAAACTCACTTGGATACCGGAGTATTGCTCATTAAGGTGAGCTTTTCAGGTATGAATTTGTGTCTGACCCTTATGCAAAGCCAAGGAAGACCTAACTAATGTCTCTCTCCTGGGCTGCGAAATGCGTGCTTGCGTTTATTTCACCCAAGGACGTACTTTGACCGTCACAGATTTAATTTTCCTCCCTCGATATAAAAAATTGTGGCAAAATGTATTAGTCTGTGTATTTATTGTGAGATATTCACATAACGGTCCAAGGTTTGATGGAGGAAGGACGACTCTAATGCCAGTAATTGCAATGCAGCGTGTACTTTTGCGCATTATTGACCTTGCGCTTTCTTTTTGCAGCACTGTCTCATCATTGGGCACATTCCCGACGAGATGACTGCCATGTGATAGCTAGAAACTTTCATAGCGTAAATCATTGATCGATTTATCAAAAGCTCAAGCAAACGCTGAGAAAAGAAATAAGGAGGAAACTAAGAAGGGCGAACTCAAGATAATGTTTTTGAAATAAGGGACTCTAGACTCTAAACGCGCAAAGATCCAACCAAAAATTGCCTAGTGGGGGACTATTTGCGTCTGAAGCTTATCCTTCCTTTTCCTACGGTATACAAAATCTCCATACACACCAATCTATATCGTCTATGCAAATCCAGCGGGGAACTAATAGCGGTTCTCGTCAGAAAGATTTGCCTTGATCTGCCGGCTTTTCTTAAATAAGACTGCGTGAGTAATCGACTCATGAGACAACACTCATGTCCCTATTTCTCCAATGGTGTTCTAACTGATATGACTTTGAGGTTGCTAAAATACACAGATACGGCACAAATGCTGAAACACATATTGTCTCCAGAAGAATTATTAGCCATCGAACGAGGGCCTTTTATTTATTCAAGGTGATGATGATTAGTTTCAGCTCATGCATCAACACTCGAATGCTCGCCAGTTCGTCTACGCAAAGTCCAACACTATTGTTCTTGTCGATAAAAGACGCAATTAAATGCGCATTTCACCTGGACCGAAAAAGTGGCTGTCGCTAGACATTGTGTTTTATGTGTTCGGATCATAGGAAATGAATGTCATTGAAATCATTGACGTATATAAAGCCAGAATGTCCTCCAGAACATTTCAAGGCTTTAGAATTACAAGTCCATCTTCTTGTATACCATCTCACGATTCGAACATGAAATATCCATTTGCTTTGATTGTATCAGCTGTGTTTGCATCTTTGGCCACTGCTATCTCTGATAATGGCAACAGTAAGAATACATTGGATTACGCTGACACAACTGTAAACCAAGCGGCAGCAGAAAAATGGGGTGCTGTCATTGATTACCACGGAACGAAGACAGCAGAATTTATATTCAAGCGTGAATCAGAAGCACAGATCAAAGACGAAATCAAAGCATTGTTGTAAAGAGTTCTCAATGAATTGAGGCCTTTAGCTTGGACAGAGCCCATCAACTACGCAGGATTCGAGAAGTCAGAAGCAATGATTGATTTAAAAATGAAGGAAGTCAGATCTCGTATCGACTCTCTATCTGATCCCAGTGAGTTCAAGAAGGAGTTCGATGTAACGAATTTGTTTCGCCAAGCCATGAAAACAGGTGCTGAGATCAGGCGCAAATTTGAAGGGTGCACTTATTATGGGTCTGATATAGTGGAACAAGCAATGGATGCCAATGTGCGAGCTTTGGCTTTATTATATTTTGAAAAGTTTGGAGAGACTCGTCCCGAACATTATGAACATGGCATTAAGGCCGTGGAAAGTTTGATCGTATTCGTGGACGGATACGGCAGAAGCGAGCTTTCGGCAAAATTAAATGCTCTCCTCGAGACGGAAATGAGCAAGGCCAAACAATCTCATCAGTTGATAGAGGAGCTCGCAACTAAGGAGTGGGATCTAAGGTTTTAGAGCCGGTTGCTATGAATACCTGTACCGATTTTGCATGATTGGCTGATAGGGATTTTCACAGTGTTATGTAGAGATACGAAGAAAAAGTATCCCGAGCGAAAAGCGACGATTTAGTTCTCATTTGTGCTTTGCATTTTCTTGGTAAGCCTCTGTATTAATTTCATTTACATTTGCAGCAATATCTTCTCTGATAGAGTATTTAACTTTACCGAGGAACGCCACTTTTCCAGAAATGAAAGCTTATACTTTTAAGATCCCTGGTATCTGTTCAGCGCTGATAGCCTTTCCAAGCTCAGACCTGCCCGCATCCGCTTTCTTTGTGAGTTTTGTCATTTCGAATTTCATGGAATATCCATTCTGGTTCTGAGCCTTACTCTTTAGGCTCCCAAAGTTCTAGAACCCAATAGAATTAGACTCAATGATCAGGTGTGGGCTCGCCACGTGGCCACGCTCAGACCAAGCATGGAACCTCCTTTCAACAATATAGGTCAGCTCACATCTCCTCGCCTTAAGTATTTTGTGTCAGCTTGTGAGTCAGCTCTAAAGTATTTAACAGCCGTGCATTCGCGAGTTTTCATGCTCCCCAGCCCATGGAGGTCGCGCCCCGCTACTTTTATTCCAGCTGGTCAAGAAAAATCAGAACTCACGCGTGCCGTGATATTCAAAAAGAGGGCAGGGTAGAAGGGATAATCTCACTGGTAGTGACTCCCTTGAATGAGTTTGATTAGCCCGCAAGTTATCCTCTTCACATGATGCACCAGCTTCTTTACCACACTAGATTATCATTCAGCGCCTCAAGAAGAAGACGGCTGTTCTGCATACATGGGCCTGAACTTGATAGACTTCCTTAGACTGTCACAAGCTGCAAGCAATCATCTTGGATCCCACTGAAAAAATTCTCGAATTTTGTCAAGCTTTGGCTTTTCGCCGAAAAATGTATAATCCAGCTTGCTCGAACTAAATGTCTGCAGCCTCGGCACTACAATCGACTGCGGGAACTCGTGCAGGGAGTGCGGCACACCAATACGGCATATGATGAGTAGGTCTGCTGGCTTAACTAGTTATTACAATGCATTACCAGCCTTCTTATCTCAAAGTGCATACCTCCTCTTGAATTTTAGCTTTCCCAGACAATCAGCACACAGCTCTCATACTCAAACAACTCAAAACTGAAATCACTGCGATGATCTCACTGGACGTTCCCAAAAGAGCCCCTAGCCGTCGAGAAGAGCAAGGGGCTGTGCTTATCACCGCATTGGTGGGGATACTCGGGATATGCACCGCAAGACTATCACCCAGTCAAATCGAACAACTCCAAGATTCAACAGTGTTATCTTGGTTGACCGCGTTTCAACCCCTCGACACATTTTCCGGATTTTTGTGGTATGTCTTCTGGCTCCCAAAGTACTTGGCACACGTCTGCAGCTTGTCGGCGCAATATTCGTTCCTAGAGAACATCATCAACAACTTCTTGGCTCTGCCAAAAATTTCCATCGCTTGGTCATTCTACAAGGCGAGCATTTCCTTGGCAATCATCAAAGGAAGTACCCAAGATTTCATCATCTCAACTAGTGACCTGAGACTTGGACGGTTCGTATTGAAAGGTCTTCCTTACGTGGAACAAGCCATCCATTCAAATGAATCAGGCAGGAACTTCTTGCCTCACTCGGATGCTCATTCGATATACCCAGACAGTGGTCAAACTGTTGGTCCCGCTTCACATGTCGTGCCAATAGGAAACGCAAGTTCGGCCGACACTTTAGATTTTGAGTCAGTGCACACCCAGGAACCATACGATTTCGAGTTTCAATTCCATGGCGGTGAAGAGTACGAGGATTACGCAACTCTCGAAGATCCCCTTAATGTCGTGGACCCTCCGCCTCAATATTCGCCATCGGTCCTGCTGCAAGAGCTGATATTGGCAAGGGCTCTGCTTCCAGAAACACCTCCTGACTATGGAGCGCCTCCCACCCGGTCGACTCGATCAATTAATGGGTTGACGATCCTGGATTTGAGCGAGAGAATACAACGTGAGTTGGCCTCTTCTGCTTTGAACGACGCAGCTATCTCCACATCTCACAACCAAGATTCCGACCTGGCTCCTTTGAACATTTGCTCTGCGTGTCACGGTACAGGTCTTGTAACCTTTCAAAGAGACACGAACCATTCGACTCGTCGCAGGCCCCGCCGGTATCGTTCAAACAATCGTGCTCGAAACTCACGCTCTCGTAATAACGCGAGTCTGGCAACACCAGGAGCCGCACCGGCATCCTGAAACCTATATGCCTCGAAAACCTGATCGGACAACTTTTGTAGGTTTATATATGCATGATTTCACCTGTTTTTTTCTCTGGGCTTACGAGCTGCGCAAATGTTGCTCACAACAAAGTAGAGATCATTTGCTCGATAGAGCGTTGTAAAACAACTTGTATAAGTCTCGCCTTGGAGCTGTAATATCTCCCGAAGTCATTTGAACACTTGAAAAATCGATAACTCGAGTAAAAGACTGACAGATGTACCACGAAACAAGTTTAGTAGAGGCATAGGAACCACGTCATCGTTTATTGATTTGTCACACCCATCTAACACGCAGTGCTCATTGAGAATATCTTGTACACTCTTTTTCGTTTCAAAGTAACATTTCTTAGTTGAGTGTATTCGAATAGGGTTGCTCAAGCTCATGCTAGACAGTGACATAGGCCCTTAGGGTTCTTTGCTAATTTCTCACCCTCACGTGCTGTCGCGAAGGGAACCAAATAGAGCTCAACTTAAGCCTATTCTGCGAATCTCCTCTTTCTTTGCTTCTAAAAACGAAGCTTTGTATAATGTCAACAAGTTCTCACGCTGCCCATCAAATTCCTTCCCACATGGTCGTATTTGAAGTGTTTTCTATACCTATTTCGGATCTGCCCAACACAACGAAACATCTGGGTGAGTGCCTGGGAACAAATTTGAGATTTGAGAAGATTCCTTTATTCTACAACTCTTGTCATTCATTAGGAGGAGTCGTCGGCGGAAGTTAATTGCGAATATCCTTTTCGTTTTTGCAGCCTTTCACTAAGCGACGAGATCACGTGAGCGACACGACGCGGGTAGGTCCGTGCACGTGACCATGTTTTGCGCGCGTCTACGCGTCTGCGAGAAATAGGCTCCTGGGTGATTTCCTCCAGAAAAACACTCGAGGAACACCTAAAGCTACCAGCACCACGGGGAATAAAGTTTCTAATCAAGAACTTTTTCAGCACCTGTTTAAGAAAAAAATGCTGTCAAGAGCTAGCAAATCCGAAAAACTCAAACGGCTCCTCGAAGCACGTCGAACCGGTACGATTGTGTCTCACTCCTCGGATGAGGAAGACGCGTCTATTTATGACGAGGTTGACGAAGACGAATTCCGTCAAAGAAAACGGGAGCAGCTCATGAATGATGACTTCATTGTGGACGACAATGGTGAGGGCTATGTTGACAACGGCGGCGATGAATGGGACGAGTCTACGCGTCCAAACTACTATTCGGACGAGGAAGAGACAGGGACAAAGAAACGGAAACGAGACAAGCCGCAGAAAAAGATCTCGAAGGTTTCCAATACCGCAGACATCAACAGCTTCTTCACTGCAGACTCTGCTGCAAAAAGAAAGGTCAAAACTGAGGTGAAGGCTAGCATTGATGACATCTTGGATGATTTTGATGTTCCGAAAACATCGAAGAAACCAAAGTTGTTTGGTGCTGCCACGAAGAAGCCCCAGAAATCAGCCAACGCCGCCTTTGGATTTTTCACGTCTTCAACAGCCAAGCCCAAGAAGATCAAGCTGGCAACAGCATCTAAGGCCATCAAGCCTGAACAGTTTACACTGTTAGACGATCTAGATTCTTCATCATACGCGGATGCAGACGATAATTTGGACTTGCAGCCCATTGATATGGACGAGGACACAAGCGTAACGGAACCTGCGAAAGAGGAAAGCAATTCGGGAACGCAATCGCTCACTTCATCTCCTAAGGCTGAGGCGTCTCCTCTCAAAGAAGACGATAGCGACGACGAAGACGAGATAGTGGTGCGCAGAAGACCCAAGACAGCTGCTGCTGCACCCAAAACGGCACCCGTGAGTGTTTCTGCAGTTAAGGCCTCAGAACTCCTGGCACATTCCAAGATGGAGTCCCCTCTGGGAGTGCCCACATACGCCTCCATTTCTCAAACGGAAAAGGTATCGAGCGAGAAAGTTGTTGATGATGGGTCATTCAAGATGTTCTGGTTGGACTATGCCGAGGCAGACAACACGTTGCTACTTTTCGGCAAGGCCTTGTCAAAAGATGGAGCATGCGTCTCGGCGGTTGTGCAAGTGAATGGGTTGTACAAAGAGCTTTTTGTGTTACCACGCGAACATAGAGTTGTTGACTCGGAGGTGACTGATCAGCCTGTGGACGTGAAGGATGTTCACGAAGAGCTTGCCCCTCTTCTCATTCAACAGTATGGCTTGGAGAAGCTTCGTGCTAGGCCCGAAAAGATGAGGTACGCTTTCGAGTTGCCAGGCGTTCCCAAAGAGGCCGAATACCTCAAAATGCTTCTACCATTCAAGACCAACAAGAACAGGAACTTGGTGATGCCGGCCGAAATCGAGGGCGAAACGTTTCAACGGATCTTTGGGACGAACGCGAACATCTTCGAGTCCTTTGTGCTTCAGCGCAATATCATGGGTCCTTGTTGGTTGGAGATCAAAAACGGAGACTTTCAGGCTATCAACAACGCTTCGCACTGTCAAGTAGAAGTGTCTGTGCCTTCCGCTGATTGCGTGACACCTCTTCCGAACACAACTCTTGCGCCTCCAAGTTTGACCTCTGTGGCGATCTCCGTCCAGACGATAATGAATGTCAAGCAGAACAAGCAAGAGGTCGCGTGCATCAGTTTGGCAACCTACAAAGATATTCCTCAGGATTCGCCTGTGGACGAGTCAACCGTGCCGGATGAGCTTGTCACATTAGTTCGTCCGATTGGGGCTAGTGTCTTTCCACCTGGGCTCAGACAAGCAGCCGAAAAGCAGAAGCTAAACGTCAGAACGTTGCCCAATGAAGCATCAATGCTCGGCTGCATGGCTGCACTCATCAAGAATATAGATCCCGATGTGCTTGTGGGACATCGGCTTGAGAACATCTCGTTGGATGTATTGGTCCACCGAATGCATGACTTGAAAGTCGCGACATGGTCTGCAATGGGGAGAAGAAACAGAAAGATGTGGCCCGAAAAGTTTGGTAAGGGTAACGGCTTCAACAACAATTTGCTCATCAGAGAAATCTTCCAAGGCCGCTTGTTGTGTGACATTGCTAACGAGTTGGGACAGTCTCTTACACCAAAGTGTCAATCATGGGACTTGCCCGAGATGTATGAAGTGGTGTGTCACGAGAAACACAACTCGCCTGAAATTAACTTCCACAACCCTCGTTACGCCGAAGATGCAAGCTTCCTACTCATGCCTTTGAAAGAAAACATATCTCAGGTGTTAATTACAGCAAGAGTCTCGTTTGCCATTCAGATCTTATCTCTTTCAAAACAGCTCACCAATTTGGCGGGTAATGCATGGTCCCATACCTTGTCGGGTACAAGAGCAGGCCGGAATGAGTTCATTTTGCTACACGAGTTCAAGAGAAACAACTACATCGTGCCAGATAAAGAGGACAAGTATCACAAGAATACCAACCACCAGCAGGAAGCCAAACTTGAGGCCAATGAAGATGATGCAACGACGGTGACCTCAAACAAAAAGCCGAAGTATCAAGGTGGTTTGGTTTTTGAGCCCGAAAAAGGCTTGCACAAAAACTATATTTTGGTCATGGATTTCAACTCGTTGTATCCAAGTATCATTCAGGAGTTCAACATTTGCTTCACAACTGTGGCGAGAGATGCTTACAACATTTCACACGACGAGGACAAGGATATGCCTGAGATTCCCGAGAGAGACTCTGATCCTGGGGTTTTGCCTAGACTTCTTAATACTTTGGTGTCGCGGCGTCGTGAAGTGAAGAAACTTTTGAAAGATCCCCGCATAACGACCAGTGAGAGAGCGCAATATGACATCAAGCAACAGGCTTTGAAGTTGACAGCCAACTCTATGTATGGCTGTTTGGGTTATGTCAACTCCAGATTCTATGCAAAGCCTCTTGCTATGTTGGTGACGAATAAAGGTCGTGAGATCTTGATGGATACGAGACAATTGGCCGAGCTGATTGGTTTGAGAGTCGTTTACGGAGATACGGATTCCGTCATGATTGACACTGGCGCCACTTCTTTCCAGGATGCTTTGAAGATCGGAGACGAGTTCAAGGTTCAAGTTAATGAGAGATATAAGTTGTTGGAGATCGACACTGACAACGTCTTCAAAAGACTTCTTCTTCATGCCAAGAAAAAGTATGCGGCGATGAATGTGAGTATCGACAAAAAGACGGGTAAGGAAGTCTTGGCATTGGAAGTCAAGGGTCTTGATATGAGAAGACGTGAGTACTGCCAGGCGTCAAAGGATATCTCTACATTTGTATTGAAAAAGCTTCTCTCCGATATGGATCCCGAAGAAGCCCTCAGTGAAGTGTATGAGTACTTGGAGAGCATGAATAAGAAGATCAGAGACAACGAGTTACCAATCGACAAGTTCTCAATCAACACTCGTTTGTCGAAGGATCCTACCAGTTATCCCAACGGCAAATCTATGCCCTCGGTTCAAGTGGCGCTCAGGCTCCGGAAACAAGGGAAGGTCATCAAGGCAGGGAGTGTGGTGACATTCATTATCACAGCGCCTACTGAAGACAAGGACGACGATCACCCTGCACTGAGGGCCAGGCCAATCCAAGAAGTCCTAAGCAATAGGGATTCGTTCAAGCCCGACAGCGAGTACTATTTGGAAAAACAGATATTTGCTCCCGTGGAACGTCTTGTGAACAAGATAGAAGGGATCGATTTAATGCGCGTGGCCTCGTCTCTAGGTATAGACACCAAGAAATACGTGATGAGACTCCGCAATTCGGACGGACAAGATGCAGACGTCACGCCCTTGGAATCGAAAGTGACTGATGCTGAGAGATTCAGACAGGTTAGTCACTTGGTGTTGAAGTGCAAATGCGGGCATCAGTTCAGATTTGGCGGGATCATGGCTTCTGTGGGGTACAAAATGTCATTTAACGGGATAGTATGTGGGAAGTGTGGGGCGACATTCCTGCCGATTAAGGTGGCAAGCCAGCTCGAGGTTGAAATAAGACGACACTTGGCTCTTTACTATGCCGGGTGGCTAGTTTGCGACGACTCTGCATGTGGAATCAAAACCAGACAAATCTCGGTTTACGGTAAGCGTTGCATTGGCTTGTCTGGGACAGCGCACGGTTGCAAGGGAGTCATGAGCTACTGCTACAGTGACAAAGCACTCTACAACCAATTGCTCTATTTTGACTCCATCTTCGATGTCGACAAGGCAAAGAGCAAGAGGCTAAAGCCCATCAGCGAGAGTGAGCAAACCGCGGCAATGACTGATGGCGAAGTCAATGCTCTTGCAGAACAAAACAGGGCAGCATTCAGTGGCTACAGGGGCGTGGTCGACCAGTATTTGAGCGTGTGTGGGCGTCGTTACGTCAGCTACAAGTCGATTTTTGATTTCATGACTTGAGCACACTATTTACTAATGCACTTATCATGTGGAAAACTAAGTAGCGAGGTCAGAGTCGGCAGTGCCCAAGGTTCCACGCAACTCCTGTTCCCTCTCGATAGACTCAAATAGCCCCTTGAAAGTACCTTTGCCAAAGCCGTCGTGGTGGTGTCTCTGTATGAATTCAAAGAAGAAAGTGGGGCGGTCGTGCAAGGGTTTGCTGAAGATCTGGAGGATATAGAAGCACGAGTAGGTGCCGTCTGATCTCTCCATTCTGCTATCGGGATCGAAGTCGACCAAAATGTGGTTTTCCCGCAAGGCAGAGAAGTTCTCGAAAAGCGTGATGTTGTGTGCGTCCAATCGCCGCTTCAAGGTGCGGTAGTACTCGTCGCTGATGGTGTTGAACTCCAAGCCCCGGGAGCGAAGAAACGTCACGTCGCTCAAAATATCGGTCGACCGCAAAGCCACGTGCTGCACGCCCGGCCCGCCGTAAAACTCATAGAACTCCTCGATCTGGCCCTTGAGTTTGACCTTGGCCGGCTCGTTGATCGGGATCTTGACGTTCCCGTTTTTGTTGGTCATCACCATCAGCCGGAGCCCGGTGTTGCCCGTGGACACGTCTCTATCGTCGACGGACCAGAACTTGTGGAAACCAAGTGCCAGCGCATAGAACGCGGCGTTGGGCATCATCTGGTTCCACGAGTAATTGAGCACACAGTGGTCAATGGCCTGGAGCTGGATGCCGCAGAAAATGCTCGAGATGGCACACGTGCTGGGGCCGCCGTAGCCGGGCAAGTATTTCCCCGTATAGTCCACGACCTGGACAAACGTGTGGTGCAAATCAGCCGTGGGAAGCGCGATTGTGGCGGTGATCACCGACCCGTTCTGGTCGCTTTCGACCCGGGGCTGGGTGACGGGAATGGCGCCGTTTGTCACCGAGTGCTCGAACAACGCCTTCACGTCTGTCACCTTGAAAAGAATGTCACATACGCCCAAGCCATGGAGATTGATGAACTGGGCCAAGAAAGCGGCCATGGTATGGTCAAAGAGCGCCTGCCGCGTGGCTGCAACAGACTTCTCCTGGCTGAGATACTGCGAGATGTGTTTGCGGACTTTCACCGACCGCAAGCATTGTTCGGCCACCACCGAGCTCTGCGGATGGCCGTCAAGCAACGCCTCTGCCGCCGAGAGAAGCGGGGAAGACGGCGGCAGAATACAGAGGTGCTGGTCGCCTGGAACAGGGCATTCGAGCGGGTTCATAAACTCCATGATGATGTCGTTGCATCGTAGCACGTGGCTTGCCACAGACAGGGCGCCGGTTTCGAGGCCGCGGTATGCGATTTCCCGGAAGTCAAACGCCAACTCCAAGTGGCGGGCCATCTGGCGGGCGTTGGACGACGCAAACCGGATGGAATAGAAGTCTGTGATCATATCTAAGGAAGCGCCGTTTTGTGAGCGGTCGGACGGCGCCGGGCTCGGTTCTAGCAAAGACATAGCGAGAAATGAAGAGCAAAGTATCCAAGCGAGTTTCTTTTACGTCAAGGGGGAGACTGTTCCAGAGCAGTAGTATGTATGAGAATAAAAAGAAAAGAAAGAACGAGGTATACATTGAGAAAGGCAGGCGCGAGAATTGGCGTGAGGGCGTGGGTCAGATATGGTTTTCGTTACGGGTGTATTTGAGTGTGTTGAGAGACAATTTATCTCATGCTTTTTTTTAGATTACCATGGCTTGAGAAGCTATAATTTCCTTCATAATTTGAAAATGACTCGTGTTTTGAATAATAGAGAACTGCTGATTATGAGGGGCCTCGCAAATTACCAGGTTTGGGTGCAAAATCTAGTGCGGTGCGTCTGGGAGCACTGTGGTCACCTAACAAAAGGCTGGTGATTCGAAGCACTTTCTTTGGGATTTCGTAAAGTTAAATGGAAAAATGTCTAAGCAAACATTTGGTAAGAAGAGAAAAGCTTTTTTTCATGAACTATGTATGAATACACTTTTGGGTCATCCGCAAAACTAACATACCTAATACTTAAGAACATTTCGTCCGCCGATTCTTCTGACTACTAGACATGAACGACTGACTTGATAAATACATAGATGTATCAGGAAGGTGAAAAATGCTGGAAAAAGTGTTCCTCTTGAACAGCTTTCAAAATAGACTACTCGGTAGCAAATTTGGAATTCTGACACCGAAAACTCTTTATTACCTTCTAATTGGGGGCTAGAGAGCAGTCTTCCGAAACCAGGGAGTCACTGTACTTATAATGGACTCAAAAAAAAAAAAAAAAAAAGAGGCGGGATTCACATCGACCCTGGCTCGGTGAACTCAAACTTTGCTCCAATGTTTGAGAATCGCATCACAAGTATCAGAGTCTGAATCTAAATGGTTTGTTCGTTCCATTGACCAGGAAGTGCCCTTATTCTTGGTTTCTCGTTCCATCTGCCTTATTCTCGAAAGGGGGCCAGTAAAAGAGCCAGTAGTCTTTTTGAGAATGCCTGAAGAGCACTGCAATTCAAGAAATCTGCAACGAGTCACCCAAAGCGAATCTTCTCGATTCGAACGCCGTTCCTTCAAGTGAGGAGACAAATATGCATGATGAGTACAAAATTTTGCAGCCGCGCCATTGAAGATTGGGCCAGGTCGTGTGGGCACCAGCTTATCGCGACTTGAAAACCAAACAACATACCCGCCCAAGCATACTTCAAGTCTGTCATAGTTCATTTTAGGAGGCAGTCTTTATCGGCAAAAAAAGCCTCTTACCTTCAGAGACAGTCACAAACTGCATTAGGCTTCGACACTGCCAATTTTTTCCCGCATCGCTGCGAAATAAACTCATATCGAAGGGCCCTTCATTTCCCGCTGTTCAACCGTTAGATTCATGAGTTTCAACCCTAGCAGCAACCAAAATACGCCCAACCAGCACCCGTCGCAATTGCTGCAGCAACAGCAGCAAGAGCAGTTTGCCGCGGCGGCTAGGCACAGGCAAAAATTGGCGATGTTGCCGCCACAATTCCAGAATATTACTCCTCAGCAACTCCAGGACCTTAAAAGCCAGCCCCAGTTCCAGAACATGATCCGACAATACCTACAGCGGCAGCAGATGATGCAGCAGCAGCAACAGCAGCAAATGATGCAACAGCGGATGATGGGCCTGGCGCCCGGAATGGCGCATATCAGCCAAAACAACGGGAACAACGGGAACTTGGGCATGGCGCCATCTGCAGGACAGAACATGAACCCCAACATGGGGCCGGGGCCGGGTCCAGGCCCAGGACAGAGTTTTGCCCAAGCTTCCGGCCAGGGGTTGGGCGCGGCGCTCGGCCAAAACCAGGGCAACTTATCCCCCAACATGAATATGCCTCAGGGCCCCGGATTCTCGGGATTCAAGCCTTCCATGAGCCCGGCACCCACCCCGCAGCAAATGCAGCAAATGGGCGTTGGCCAGGCAAATTTCCCTCAGCTGCAGATGTACAACAAGAATATGCACTCTTCGTTCTTGCCTCAGCAACATCAGCAACAGGCACACAACATGGCCCAGCTGAGACCGCATTCTGTCCAGCCTCCACAAGGCTTGGCTCAGCCACTCCATCAGTCACAGCAGCAGATGATCAACCCTCATTCTGCAAGCCACCCTCTGCAAATGGGACAGGCGCCAATGGGTCAACAACCATTGAACCAGCAGCAGTACAGCCAGCAACAGCTCCAGCGGATGCAGCAATTCCAGCAGCAAAGTGCGCAGAATGCCCAGAGTTTGCAAAATGCCCAGCGAAGCACGAATGCCACTCCGGGCCTCATGAACGTACCGGCTCCTGTAATGATCGGGGGAATGGCTGATCCACAGCCAGTGATGGAGCCGGCGCAAGACGCGCAGAAGCTCAATGCAGCGTTTGTCGAGCCATCGCTCTCGCAACAAAAGCAACCTCAAAATGCACAACCACTTCATATCAATGGCGCTGATTCACAGAACATGTCACAAGCTGCTGTGGCTGCGGCTGCGGCTGCGGCGGCGGCCGCGGCAGTCGAGAGAAGTCATCCAAACGGCGCGAATGCACCAGGAAACCTTGAAGCAGGCTCGTCTGCTGAGCGACCCGTGGCCGCAATACCGTTTGCTCAGTTGAAACCTGAGAGCGATTTACATGGGGCCGAGTCTGCTATGGAACGCATAAAGCTACCACCTAACTTTGCACCAGATTCTGTATCCAAAGTTGGAGTTAAGTCAATGGGCTCACTCACTGAGTGGTCTGAAAAATTGGAGTCTTCTGGTGCGGAAGTTCCTTTGGACGTCAAAGTGTACGAGGATATCATCAAAAAGGACGCGTCTTTCCTACGTGCGACCAAGCTCCAGGAAGAAATGAACAAAGATTTGATCGTGAGAATGTCCCGTGATATAAAAAGCTACAACTCCATCAAACAGTTGCGCATGGCCGCGATCGCTGCCTCAGCCAAAAACCAATTCAATAACAGTATTTGGGGAGAAGGGTACCAGGGTTATGGCAACGGCATAAGTAACACTGCCACTCGTGTGATACTTCCTGCGCAAAAGAAATCTCCCCTGAAAGTTCCAGACGTCCCATACACCGACAGCGAATTGAACGCTTTGGTAAAGAAAGCGAACTCGTCAAAGAAGCCCAAATACCTTGTGCCCATTAGATTGGACTTCGATCAGGAGAGAGATCGCTTCAAACTTCGCGACACGTTCTTGTGGGATTTGAGCGACGAGACTTTTCCTCTCGACACTTTTGTCAAACTTCTTATTGAGGACTATAAGTTTATCTCCGAAAACCAGTTCCATAGTATTTATCAGTCGATCACTGAGCAAATCAAGGATTACAAGGCGAAGCCAGATAAAAGTATGGGTGAAATACGAATTCCGATCAAGATCGACCTCTTGATTAACAACACGCAGTTCACTGACCAGTTTGAATGGGATATCCTTAATTTCAAAGAGAGTGACCCAGAAGAATTCGCCACCGTGCTTTGTGATGAAATGTGCTTGCCAGGAGAATTTGCGACTTCCATCGCTTTCAGTATTCGAGAGCAAACTCAACTTTATCACAGGGCGTTGTTTTTGATCGGATACAGCTTCGATGGCTCTCCAATTCGCGAGGACGAGATTAAGTCTCACTTAGCGCCTCCATTGAGAATTATCAATACTGAATCTGAAAGCAGTCTGTCTGAAGATTTCGTCACGACACTTAGAAATCCAGCCCTGCTTGCGGAATACTCGCCATCTATGACCAAGCTCTCACAACTGGAAATCGAAAAATTGGATAAGGAAATGGAGCGCGAGTCTCGCAGGAGAAGAAGACATTTCAATAGTGAGAGCGCATTCAGCTATAATGAGAACGGGCCTCAGCCATTCAACTCACTGGGCCTGAGTCGAGGCACAGCATCCAGAAGGAGTGCTCTTCATTCCGGTAGAGGCGTCAAGATGACGTTACCTGATCTTTCGGACATGCCAAAAACATTCCGAACCCCAATGCCCTCAAGTGTACTCCCTGGTGGAATCGACTTGGGTGTGCCGGCCATATATGGTTACAACGAGCTTATCATTAACCGCTCGCAGGTTCAGAACCCCGACTTCAAAGCGCCAGCTCCGCCTGGTATGGTAACGTCTTTCCGTGACACGGCTGGCTCGTTCTTCGTCAAAATCAAGTACCCGAAGAGACCTAACTAAGATTTCATTCACGACTCGATGAGGATAAAGGCCGAGCGCAGGAAAAGGTCAAGCAAGTGGGCTTCATGGTCGGTGGTGTACAGTTGTCCTCAGAAACTAATCGAGTATTTACTATATTGTATACATCGGTATGACTTTCCCGAAATACAAACAACATTGTTTTGTTAAAGTACTCAAGAGAAGTGAAGCAAAATACGGAACGAAGCCGGTACAAAGTACTGTCGCTCTGCATTATCACTCTGGCCAGCGATATTTTTCAACACCTGATAAGGTATTAGCGGACGCCTCAATATGCGTGATGGCAGCATTCTATCAGCATCTATATTTACCCGCAAGCCACTTGTTGAGCATGAACAAGGATGTTTCAGGCTGGTCATAGGGAACCATGTGCCCCGCATCAAATATACGCAAGAACGTGAAGTGCTGGAAATTCTTTAGCTCGCCAGCTTTCCTGTTTTCCACCATCCAATTCTCGATGGGCAGAGACTCAAAGCTTTCGTGGCCGGACCAGGGCAATTTGTCTGTCCAAGCTTGGTTGCCCAACCAGTTGCAGTTGAAATCCTTGTCGCCGGCATAGATGAGGACGGGAATCCCCGCTTCTAACAATTGAGTCACGCTAGTTTGAGAGGGTTTCATGCGGTCACCGGCGTATACGAAGTCCCGGAGCAAATCGTTGTTGCAACTTTCAAACACGTCTACTTCGGCCCCCAACTTCTGTAGCACTTCGGGCTGATTCAAGTACTGGTCAATGTACTCCAACTCCTCATAGCACAAGCTGGAGCCTCGACAGTCCTTGCGGATATCGTATGAGTTTCTCCCTGTATTGTGGTAGGGCGTTCTTTCCGCGTTTTCACAATAAATGTTCGCAGGCACACAGTCAAAGACCGAGCTTGTATTATAGCACGCCTCGATAAGAGAGGTGCAGTTGGAAATACGCGCAGCCATGGTGTCACACGTCTCAGATGACAAAACAGCCGGCTCGCCGCCTTCGCCGCACGCCATAGGCTGGTAATACTGATACTGGGTCAAAGGATCAGTCAAGCCGTTGCCGATTAAAACAGACAGAAGATTGAACGTGCGCTCGGGGTGACGCAAGATCTCAGAGGCAATCAACGGGATGTATCTTCCAGCGTACGACTCGCCGGTGATGTGGAAGTCATGTTCCCGAAATGCGGGGAAATGCTTGAAGAACAATTCCAAAAAGGCGTACACGTCCTCGGCCGCTTTTGCCGTATCAGTCACCGACAGCGAGGAGTATGAAAACCCGACGTTGACCGGCTGGTCCAAGAAAATCACCGAAGCGTTGTTGTTCCACGAGTATGGGTTCGAGACAGGTTGCAACTTGGCATTAATCCGCGAGGGGCCCAATTCAAAGAATAGCCCTGTCATGGAAGAGCAGCCTGGTCCGCCGTTCAACCAGAGGATGATCGGGTCCGTTTCAGGCTTGTTTCGTGACTCGAAAAACCAGTAGAACAAATGTTTATCGGTGTCCCCTACATCCAAATACCCCGTGGCCTGTTTCACTGTATCGATCCCCAAATCTTGCGGCGTCGACTTTACGCGCAACTGATGGTTGGGAAGCGCGGAATCCGTGACTAAATAATCAAGCTTACTCTGGCTTTTCCTGCTTTGTTTTGCTGCCGTCTCAGAATTGAGTCGATATTCTGGATCCGAAAGTGCCGAAAATATAGTTTGCCATGATTCTATTGTGCTCTCCGCAACACTAGAGAGGGATTCATGCAAGTGCTGCCTGGATGCATCTACCGCGCCAGTTTCAGATCCATCAGCAGCAGCGATTTCTTTCAGCGGCTCTTCAAAGGGATCGCGTACAATTTGCTGGACATAATTCAAAGTGTTTCCATGATAAGAATCTGGCACAACTAGGGCCCCTGTGGTTATAGCCCATGCCAAAATAGGTAATGCGCTGGCTCTCATGATAGAAAAGACTGATTTTTATAAGACTGACAGCACGTGGAATTGCTGTCAGGTCAAATTGACTCAATAGTGTTGATTAAGAGAGTTCAATCGATAAGAAAGAAAATCAGTAGATAAGAAACGAACTGCGAGAATTGATATGGGGGACGATCGCTTATCTACCGGCTCGACGCGTGAAGCCCTTTGCCAGTTATAACTACTATCTTACCCTAGATCTATGAAACATTAAAAAGAAGTGATTCCTCAGTATGCAAATTCCATCTTGTTTGTTTGTCTCCTTCCCCACATTTTCCGAATTGCTTTCCTTCTTTGTATGCGTTTAACTAATGCTAGTAATTCTTACAATTGATGAAATTGTTTGAAAGGCGTGTGGTCCCCCCGGTTCGCCCAATGCAACTACAGTAATTTTATCACCAATTTTCTCCCGCTTCGGTTGTATTCATACCTCAAAATAGATCCAAAAATGCACCACATCAAACTAATGTGTGGAAGCCTATAAATAATCAAGAATTGGAGAAGATACACGGGAATAGTTCGGCTTGCTTTGGGCGTTCTCGGTATAGTTGATCATTTGCGGAATGCCAAGACGTTTCTTTGAGTAACATGTCAGATGTTCAGATATGGCATGCTTTTGAACAAAAGCGATGGTAAATGAACAACAAATGAATAAAGTTGCCCGCATGAGACTTGACCAGAATAATTGAAATCACGCAACCAATTTTAATCTGACACTAAATGCAATCCCGACGTCCCAAAAACTTTTTAGATCTTCATTTAATGTAGCCTTCACAGACGTTTTATTGGGAGGCAAACCAAGGAGCTTGGAGTTTGAGAGATAGAAAAAATCCAGAAGACTTCTTTTTTGTATCTGCACTGATCCCTATTCTGAGGGCGCAATTTGCAGCAGCGAGTATTAACAAGATATTGATTTTCGAGCCTTTATCCTTGTTGCTCTGGAAGAGCTCCATAATGGCGTGAAAATTTTCTCATCTTGCGGCCGAAAAGCGTGGTCGCTGGATTGGTAAAAATTAGTCGCTTCATGAGACGCATTCATGAGGTAAACAGATCCTCAGTCTGTAATTTCGCAAGATCGGCTGATTGGGTTGGAAAAGAATTGTCAATTCAAATCAGACTTTATACTTGATCAAGTCCAATGACAAGTGAACAGAGGCCCGATATTGTGCTTTCCATTCCCTTTCCTATTACAGTCCAATGTCAAGGTAAAAAACCCGGTTTCTCCGATAACATCATTGTTTACCGTCGAAAAAAAAGCACAAAATTCGATTTCCTTAATGTCTCGAACACCTCACCAAGTCAGCAAGTCTCTATAGAAGTTGCCACCTGGAATACGCCTTGGTAGAAACTCCGCCCACATCAAAAGTGTGACTTTCTCCAAGAGCAACTTTTTGCTCAACTTCTATAGGGGTCTCGTTTGAATCTAAAAGCACGATTTCCTCTCCGCCCGAGGTTGTAGCCGCGACAAAAAAGGGGCTTAGTCTGGTGACTCTCGTAAGCGTAACACATGGCCCACGATCTTTAGCAGAAGTACTCAATTTGTCAACCGGCAGCTCGCTCAATTTCGCCAGCACAAGAGACGCTCGTATCGCTCTATTGCTTTTTTCAACATGCTTATCGTAATCCACGAGACTCTGCATGAACTTATAGCGTGCATTAGCCTGATTCAGCAGGGGCAGATTCGGCCAGAATCTGGCCGGCGGTAGAGAGGGAAACGCAGTGAGCGACGATGCTAAAGAAGAATCGAATGCGTTGTTTATTGGTTTATATCTTGTGTCATTTTTCGGGAGTTTCAGGAGTAGATCCCCGATCAGCGTCACGGGAATTGCCTGTCCCGACCCATTGGACCTCCTGTTATTCTTGTCAAGATTTATCCCTCTTCTTGAGTTTTCCTTTCTCTGGTATAAAGCTCTGGCTGTTTTAAACATGTTTGAGTTGTCGGATACGCCGGCAGAGGGCTTTTGAGTAGGCCTTTGAACAGACGTTCCTATAACGGAAGACTTGTTGATGTTTGAGCGCCTCTCATCTTTATTTTCTATTAGTCCAAAGGGCCCATTCTCTTTGTCGCTGAAAGGATTGAATGGTTTCGAAGAGGCCGTGTGGTACTTCTTGCCTTCGATGTTCACCTTGTTTATGTTAAAATTGGACGTGCTCTCTAATGTTCTCAGTGCCTTCTGTCCGCGATAGGTTTTATTAGTAGGGGCAACTTCTGCCAACGGGGTCCGTTTACGGCGCTGGTGAAAGATTTCAAATTCGTCCGGTCGCTTCATTATCTCAAAGCTCTTTTTGTCCTGTTTTGAAGTGAATAGTGGCGGATATTCAGGGAAGAGGCGTTTACCCCAAAGAAAAACAATGACGTAAGGCGCGACCCGATGATGTTTACGCTGCGCTGAGCAGTGAGTTGCGGAGAAGTGCGACGGTTTTCCGAAAGCCTATTTGCAAGGAGTCTCTGACGATAAGTATAGCAATGGTGTTGGGTTTTATTTCTGCAAGCAGTGAGCCTGTTTTCTTGAAGAATATTGAAGAGGGTATTTGAAATAGCCTGAATATGATAACATTTCGAGCTGCGAGCGCAATCTGCTCTTTTCAGATCTTAGAAGGTTACGAGCGCATGTTCATGAGTCTGTTCGAAAGAAGCCTACATTGATATAAGGTCCGCTGTGCTTTTACAGCAAACATATTTATAAAAGCTTCGATAAGTAGAGAGGGTGAAAGTCATTGTGGTAGTCGCGAAATATATATATCCTTTCTTCTAAGAAATACAGAGCATATTTTGGGATCGGTGATTTCATTTGTCGGCTGGCATGAGAAGAGAGCGGAATGTTTAGGATCGCGAGAAACTACATTTTGTCCGATAACTCCGGTAATTGATCACGGATGTCGGCCGTTTTGCAGGGTTCTGATTTCTCTTGTTTTCGGCTGCAAGAATAGAGATATTCGTGGCTCAATAAACAGCACGTATTTTTATCAAGAGCTTGCTTTGAAAAAATTGAAAACCGTTGATTTCGTTTTCGAATCCCTTGTGTGATAAAGACATGGCGACTTACCGAAAAATAAGAAAGAACAGTTGGGACTATCTTTGTTTACATGGGATATAAATGGATTTTGCTGGCAGAACTAGCAGTCGAGCCCATTGAACGTGTTTCTGCGAGTGAATTTTAAGACAAACCCATTACCTTTGTACGCTTCGAATACGTAAAGACTTGCCGGTTGCGAGCTTTACTTGGATCTCGCAGACAACTACAACTACACGTTTTCTTTGGGGTTAATGTCTTTGATCAAGCACGTAGTGAAGATATAACTTTTAACAAACTGAGGCCGAGATCTATAAAATTACATTTGTTTGTGCTTTTCGTTCTTTCTCGTGAACAACTTTTGTTGGACAACTCGTGCCACTTTTTTGACCACCTTTCTGGATACCTTGGATACAACTATGCATGGGACACAAAGCACGTACTGCGTTTCCGAACTTCACTCCAATATAAACATCAATTTCTGTTGGACAGTATTTTGATCAAGTCAGCATTATTCATCTGAGAACTACGTCGGCATCATTTGTGCTATACCAAATTGTCACCTCAGTAGTTCCGGACTCTATCTCTCCATTTACTCTGATCTACCCGACATAGGCATACTTGGAAAACTTTCTGATCCGCAACCCGTACTTGAAAAACATGAACGGAATCAAACAGCAAGCCAACGAGATGAACGCCATCAAGGAAGTCGCCCATTGGTATCCCAACCTATGGTACATCTGGATGGTGAAAAGCGGCACGCTTGCGCCAAAGACCGAACGCACAAATGTTTTTGCAGCCAACGCCGACGCAGCGTAGTGCTGGTACGAATCAACGATATAGTTGTTGGCTGGGTTGTAAAGCAAGAGGAAGCCAAAACCAACGGCAAACCCAGAAAAACACGGACCGGCCCAGGAAACGTGTGGGTATGACGACCATGCAAAGGCAAACAACCCAGCTGGGAGACACCAGCATCCAAACATCATAGGAATCAATCTGAGTTCTGGCGGTGGAAGCTCGCCCCTGTCTCTGTATGGCTGTGCTCTTCTGTTATAGTCATTGTTGAAAAGGGGAGTAATTGCACTGGCCAAAAGCACACCGACACCAATGGGAATGAACATGATTCCCGTTTTGGAAGCAGACCATCCTTTGCCCTCCATGTACACCACAGGGTATGCAAAGAAAAACATGTAAAGAAGACCGTAGCACACCGACATGTACAATGTCACTAAAAACACAATGACTTCACTGAGAAGCAAGAAGGGCCGCGTGATGGAGGTCTTGAATACTTCGATCTGCGACCTTTCCACGAGCTCACATAACGCCTTGTAGCTGTCGTCGCCGGTAGCTTTGCGAAGAGCCTTTGACCGTTTTTTCAAGATGGTGTTGTGGTGGGTTTCTGGGACAATGGCAATAAAAGTCACGTAGAAAAACCCCGCAACTATAAGGAACGTCCAGTAGATCCATCTCCACGTCGAGGTAAAGTCGCCAAGCAAGCCACCAAATATAGGCCCGCACACAGGGCCCAAAAAGGGAGCAGCAGAAAACACCGCCATGGCCAAGCCTCGGTCTTTCGCATCCCAGATGTCAGCCAAAGAGCCGCCAATTAAACACATAGGCGCCGAAAACGCGAGCCCGTCGATCAAACGACACACCAAAATCGTGCCGATGTTTTTCGCCAACGCACAGGGGATAATGAAAATCACCGCAAGCCCTAACGTCAACACGTAGATGGGTTTTCTCCCCACTTCCTCCGAAGCAGGCGCAAACACTAAGGGGCCAAACCCAAACCCAAGTACAAACACCGTGACTGTGGAAAGAATGATGACTTCCTCCGAAACACCAAAGTACTCTGCAGGTGTAGTCAAGTCACCTGTGACAATTGCTGATCCAAGAGCCACAGTAAAACACACCATGCCCAAAATCACGGTGTAGACCCATTTCAAATACACGGGCCTGTTTTTGGGGTTCTGCGGATCCTGTGGCACAAACTCCACCAACCTTAACCCGCTCTCTTTATCCACAGGGTATTTCCAGGGATCCTGCTCGTTATAGGTGGATTCTGGGTCTGGCGAGCTGTAACATTTTTCGAGGTCGTAAGGCTCTTCCAAGGGCCCAAGGCCATGTGTGTCTTCTTCCAATCTACTCACAAGCAGCTGTCTTTTGCTTTCTCTGGAAGCTTTTTGTTGAAGATTTGATTGCTCATTTGGGTGCACATTTGGTTGCATGCCTGCATTCAGGGTAGGGCCATAAGCCTTGTCGTGGATGGTCTCGGAACTAGACGACTCGTTCATCTTCTGTGTTGCAAGCCCGGCTTCAAAACGCAAAATGAAGTTCCCGGTTCTGAATTTCCATCGGGAAAATTTCACCCTACTATATATCCGAAAGTTTTCGGTACAGCCGCATCGTATTTTGCCGGTGGCACGATCTAAGTTTCTTGAAACAAATGCGCGTTTGCTGAGCGGTCGGCTATCAAAACAAGAAGAGCCGACCAATGTGGGTCTTCGTCAGCAACAAGTAGCTCCTATGAGAACAATTCAATTTCTGCCGGCCGCAAAAAGAATTGCGAGCAAGATACAAACATAGAGATCACGCGCCAATTGTGGATGGCGGGGTCATGTCGAAGATTGACATTTTGGACTGACCCTGGCTTCTATGGATTGTACATTTGCGCTATTTTGCAGACCGGTGCGCGATTAAAAGACCATGGACGGCCCAAAGAGTTCTGCCGTGCCGACGCGAGCGCGTGTATGCAGTACTCACAACTAGCAGAGCGGTTTGTATGCAAGACACGGACACCGGCGGCTAAAAGCTGGTTTCCATTAGCTCAATCAACCGACTAAATAAACAGAACAAATCATGACTTTCATGATATTGTGACCAGACGATCTTATTAAAAACCGCTCGTGACTGGGGTCCGTAGTTGTCATGTTTGGTGATCCCTCAATTTATCTTTCTTTAGTGTAACTATAAAATGATGGAATTCGATACACTAAGGTTCTCTTTTTAATTTTCTTCAGGTATTTTTGCTTTAAAACTCCTCCCACATGACAGCATCTTGCGCAAAGAAGCAATAACTGTAACAAAGGTCAAGTCGAGAGTGTCTTTTTTGTCTTCAAAGGAATGCGTATTTTCTCACCACAATCTACGCCAACCAGTAAAATTTATTTCATAGCAGACTCGGGGATTTGTTGCCTTTTGTTGCCCAGATCGTTGATAGTTAGAGCACAGAAGCTGTTTGTTATTCAGAATAAATTTCGTTCCTGGACACTCATTAGAGTGAAACTAAGAAGATCGGGAGGTTTCTTGTGCAAATGTCGGACCTGTGCGGTTGTAATAAAAAAAATTTAAGGGTAGCGACCCTCCAATCTAATACAATCACCCAATTTCAAGAGTAACTATGTTATGGTTTAGCGCCACAATCTTTACGATAGGGGTTTAAAAAGACGTTTTCGGTCCTCTAAAAGGGCTTGTTTTGTTGGAGTCAAGGGACTAGTGAAGAAAGGCTTTATGGTGCATCGCTAGATATGAACTAGTTGACGGATGTTGCGGAATTGTTCCGTAGCTCTTTTGAAAATCTGAAGATGTTACTTCGAGCATAAAGAAAAAAGTGTTAGTCTTGCTCAGCCCTTAATTACCATAGCAATCTAATAGAAACACGGGCTGGCCCTGAGCTGAAGAAGAGATGTCAATGAGATCAAATTCATCGTTTTGACATTTTCGACCGGCTTGGAAGTTAAGCAAGCGAGACACAAATGATTTCAAACCTTATAGATGCATTCCTTTGCTACATCTATCTTAGGCTCCAACCTAAATCCAGAAAACCTATCTATATCATTTCAAAATTCTGGGAAACTTGCGGATGTTGAAAAGGGACAATTGGCTGGTTCCACTAAAAGTCTAGGCCGAAACACGCATTTTTTGAAGCATCATCTCTTTTTCACAATCCGCCTGGCAGAGCAGAGACTGATCTGTCGAAACTTTGTCAAATTTGAATGAAGTGCACTTAGTTAATTGCTTCTTGTTGTGCTTGATAAGGCCAGCACTAAAGTTACCCACGACCCTTTGGTGTTTCAGCTGAAGATCACTAAGATCTAGCTTGTATATTCCTAAATACATTATTGGAAAAGAAATGACTCAGGGGAGTCAGTGGGTCTTTACAAACTGTCACAGCATTTCTGTAAGCGTCGAATAGTTTACACTATGAATAGGTCACAAAACTGGATTCACAGATTAGTCTATGACGTCATGATCTATCAGGGATATTGATCTTTGTCAGTAGTACCCCGAAACCATTCTTGGTTGTGTAAAGTGAGCTTTCTTGAATTTACACTCAGGCATGGTCTCGCCAGCTTTCCTCAAGGTGAACATATTCTGGCTAAACTCACAACCCATGTACTTCAATATGTTCATCAGAATTTGTACTATTTGTGATGGTCCAGGCTTCCGCTAAGTTTGCCCCAATATATTTGTAGTTATTCATGAATCTATGGGATGAAAGATGAAAAGCCGTGCGTGTAAAACAACTACGGAATATAGAGAGAAATGGGGAGGCAACTTATGACACATAATATACGGACCGAAACACATACTCAACGTATGGTGATGTGATTTTAAGTTTCCGTTTCTCGCCCAGTTTGTTTGAGATACGAAATGCTCACGCTTTCATCCGTACCAAGCTTTGAACAAGTTCGTCTACAACAAAATATAATTGTATATAATTAATTCCGTCAAGTCGCGGACCTATACACTGTTTATATATATGGCCGAAGCAGCCATATCGCCTAGCATGCCCCAAATGAGCGGTTCTCTCGTTTTCAGACCAACGAAAGCACCGCCAAATCACAACTTCGGGGTCCCGTTTCTGCCCACCGTGCAGCGGATCAATCCGTTGGGGTCGGGCGAAGGGTAGAACAACTCCTTGTTGTCCTTGATGCCCTTCCAGCTCAAATCGTATAAGATGTAGTGGTTGTTAGGAAGCTCGTACGAGACGGTGTCGATCTGCGGAGCGGTCTCCAAGATCTCGTGGGACATGTTGTACATGGTGGCTTGCACAGAAGGCGAGTTCTCCAAAGCAAATCTCTCCAACGTGATTCTTCTGGCAGCTTCGTAAGACAGGTCGAAAACCCCGTTGTCCGCATGCTTGAACACGTCGTCGAGGGTCTTGAAACAATTGCTGAAAGTCCAGCTGGCGTCCACATCCGTCGACAAGATTCTGTCGGTCGTGGGCTTCAAAATAGTGTAGTCACACTGGTGGAACCCGTAAAACATCGAGCCGGTCGATTTCAACACGGTCAAGTCTTTTATGGCCGACGTGATCACGAGCTTGCCGGTGGTCTTGGAGTATTCCAAATGCGTTCTTCTCGTTTCCGGCCCCTCATTGCGGAAAGAGTGGTCGTGGGGCTTTCCCTTGACGGCAAACTTGGTCCATCTCGATTGGACAATCTGAATATCCACGCCCAGCACGTGACTGTACTTGGAAGTAAAGTGCTTGGCCAAGTGCGCGGCAAACCGCTCGATGGGCCACACGTCGGTGTTTTTCGCCTCCACCAAAATCGTGTTTTTCACGGTGTCAGTAGGTACGACAGGCGAGTTGTCGGCCTTGGTGTAGGAAACATCGAAGTTTCCCTTCAACAACACTCTGCAGTTGGCCTCGAGAACGTCCTGCACTTGCGGGTTGTGCTTATCCTTCTTGACTTTCAAAAACTTGACGTTTCCTTTGCCGTAGGTGGAATCCAATAAGACAGACATGGGGGAATTAGGTGGTGGAGGTAATGGGTTTTGAGGGATGGGTCGATGGACTGAAAACTGCACCCGAAATCAGAGTCTTGGGAATTGTCGAGATAAGAAAGAGCTGATGAAGCAAGTATACCTTTTTCCTGGTGATATTACCCTAGGTTTGTGGGAATCCACGGCTATTTATTCTTTGCGCAGATTAGCCTTCGCGTGGAAATCTCACTGGAGGTGCTTATCTCTGGAGTCGCGACCGGAGCTGCGCTCGGAGATCGCCGAAATTTCCTGAATAGACGAGGAGCGGCAAGCTCGGCCCCGAGACATCCACCCAGTTAAGGCTCAGAAAGCAGACTAAAATAGACTCGAATGAGGGCTGACTGATACTCCAGGATATGGAAGGGTATAGAATTTTAGAGGAAAACGAGAACGGGGAATTGCTGGGAATTGGCCGGGCAATCTAAAGGGGGGTAGTATAAGCCCATTGATTCTTCGTAAACAGTTAAGTCTCCTTTATTTTTGTAATTTCCCCTTTTTGCCACCTGTCATTTTTTGATATCACATTGATAGTTTGCAACGTGAGTGAAAGCCTGAAAGGATCGGGGTCCCGGTACCCTAGGTCCCGAGCGCAAAAGCCGCCACGGGGATCTCCGACACGCGTTATGTGCAGACAGCACCAAGTTCTGCGACCTTTTCCACTTGTTGCAACAGAAATCAGCCCATATTTCACCGGTCCATATGTCAATCAGCCCGGAGCGGATTTCGCAACACACGGTCCACCGGTAAGGGGATCGTATTTTTTCCTCAACGTGGATCAATCTCAGAATACCAGGTGATTATTTTTGGCCTGAGTATGCATTAATAATTTTTACCAGGACATTCTCAGAATATTTCCATATACGGCTGAGTAGAATCCCCGACAGTCTCAGAACACCAAGACTGTCGCACTGTTTTTTGCAACAATTTGAAAGGCTTTTTTCAGGAAATCTTCGTTCGATTGTCGCAAATCTCCGAAACTTTCGATTGCTTATCATCAACAGTATAATTACCAAATTGCTGGTTTGCAACTTTGCTGGTACAGGAACCAATAAAATGCTCAACAGGAGAGATGAGATATTGGAGTGCTCTTCACGCCTAGCGAATTTTTCAGTCATTTCGTACATGCGAGAAAGTCTTATGGTTACACAGAAGTAGCAACAACGTACTTTCTTGTACAAACAGAAAAGTAAAAAAAGCCGTGAAACTGTTAAAGAAAACTAGAAATCTTTTAGGTGCTAATCACCTATGTCCCAATATTGGTATCGCCAGTAACTCTTCTTCATAAGTCCATTTCGCGATCTAACGAGACCAAGCCTTCGTATGGCACGTGGCAGGTGCACCTTGGACACTTTTCAAATGAAAAAGAAACTTCAATGATAAAAGAGAATACTTCCGAGTCGCCCAACAATCAGCCCCCATCAGAGCCAAAATATCTTGTCCATCCCATCAAACCCTCTTTCTACAAGCTTCTTCAAAATTCTTAATCCTGCATACACCCCGCCTCAGGCATCTCTAAAGCATCAACCAGCCCAATCCATCACTTCAGTTCCCTGCTACAGTATGAGACCGGCTCTTCGTCTCTGGAGAAATGCCGGGAAACGAACACGGAACCCAAAATTCCAGAAATCCAAGCCGCTTCCCCAGGATTACCTCAAAAACAGACTCCCTCGCAACGTGGAAGATGCCGCACACGAGGCTCTCAAGCAAAGGCCATACTACGACCCCGCCAATAACACTCTAGACTTCACGAAATCGAACAAAACTCTACTAAGCGAGATCACGAGCCAGAGCAGGAACAGAATCCGGGTGCGCATCAAGGATCCCGCCGCTGCTTGGGCGAAAAACCACGGCGACAACTCGCAAGTGAATGCGATCAAAGATAGAGCCAGATATGCAATTACAGCCGCTCGGATCTCGCTGATCTCTTCCCTCCGGCCCCTCCTGGTTGGAGATATAGTTATTCTTAATGAAAACAGCACGCTTTTGTACCTTGTGGTGGCAGCGCCGGCGTCGTTGGCGTCGAATGTATATACCTTCATCAACCACGAGGGAGAGGTAACTTTCGGCACAAAACACCATATCCGGTTGCGGATCCCGGGCGTTTTTTCGAGCGAGCAAACGGAGGAAATGAGCTTGGTGACGATCGAGCAGAAACAGCCCGGTGTCGCGCCGATTGGCGTTCCAGATAGTGCGTTTTCACGGTCTCATAAAGAACTGTCTAAACGCGCCATTGACGAGCCCAAATCTACCCCTGAATCGCCAAAATCGCAGCTTCTGCCTTTGGAGCCGGCTCTGGCCTCATTAGACGCCGGGCCAAGGGAATTCACCGTGGCACAGGCGTCCGCACAGCTCCTAACAGATACCAATGTCAACACATATGTGGTGCCCACGTCTGCACGCGAAATGTACGCCACGTGCTTCACGGAAATCTCGATCGACGCGTTCCGGAGAATTCCCGAAATCGGCGACAAGCTCGACTACTTCTATCGCGTGCTTCAGTATGATGATACAGGCGGTTTGATCCAATCTGCGCGCACGATGCCGCTTTTCGATTTGTTCAATATCGTGATGAGCAACGAAAAGCCGAAAACCATCGGTCTGGGCGCGGCTCTCGAGGCCGCCTACAGAAATGCCAGTATTGCTCTTCGAAAGTATGCTGTTGAATATTCCCAGAGTTTGGGGATGCGTTTTCCTAACCAAACAGCGCGTACTTATGCCTTAGCGACGTATCCAGCCAGCTCATACATTGCGTTTGTGATTGCGCTCTCGCGGCTGCGGCGGAAATGGAAACTCAATGTACAAAAATCCACCCGGGCTCCTATCAGCGTGGATATCTTGCCCATGTTTCGAGCCCTTGTTACAGATGATACGTTGGAATACTTAAAATCTGGTGGGTTGGAGACTATCTCCGCGTACATTGCTCGGAGGGTGACAAATCATAAAGAGGTCCTCGAGGCACCTTCCCAGTTGAACGCAGTCGTGCAGATGCTAAAAGACTTTGTTTCTGGCAATATAGAGGGCGACCATACCATGGACAGTTTACTGGGGAGCCTTGTGCGGAGCGTGGACTTTAAACTACCAAGAGATGTCGATTCCATCCACTTGCCGTTTTCCCACGAATTCGCTCGCCTGAGAGCGTATGAGATTCTCATGTTGTTGGAAAGTACAGGAGACCGCAACCCGATCCGGTGGAACAGTGCTCTTGGCTTACCTGGAACAGGGTCTTCTAGCGAAAACGATCAGTTCCAGCGCTTTTACAATTTTTTGGACGAGCGGTTTGCAACGAGTTCTGAATTGTTGAGTGAACTAGAAAAGACCGTCTCTTCTGAAAAGAAGGATTGCGGGAAGAGCGAAGGAGGAAAGAGAGACTCTGGACCAAAAACGGAGGGTCCTGAAATAGAGGGTCCCGAAATAGAGGGTCCAGAAAAAATAGCCACTGGTGAAACGGACGCTATGTCCAAGTACCTCATTGAAGAATTCTACCCCGAAGATCCTATGATAAGTGTGCGAGAAGATTTCGGAGAAACTCCAGTCTACTGCATTGATTCGGAAACGGCACACGAAATCGACGACGGAATCTCAGTCGAGGATCTAGGAAATGAGTTGGCGGTCACAGTGCACATTGCAAACCCAACATCGTACCTCAAACCCGACTCTTCTTTAGGTCAGATCGCTTTGAAAAAAGGTTCCACAATCTACTTACCCGAGGGCCCCACCATGATGCTTCCCGATGTGATATCCAAACTTTGTGGGCTCAACGGAAATGGGAAAACACGCACGCTTGGCATCCGTTTTGTGGTGGCTAAACAGCACGTGGAAGAGTATAAAGACGCGCTATCTAAAGACCCTTCTAAAAAACCGCTGGACCATCTTTCTGAGGCCATTTACAAGGCTCTTGAAAAAACCGCAGCAGTCAAATTTTACAGTGTGAATAACTTTCCCAAAGGCTTCACGTACAAGAAGGTTAACGAAGTCCTCAATGACCGCAAAAACCAAGAAAACTTTTTTAGAAATGCGTTGAGATTAGGATCTCATGAGCACAATCTTTTCACGCTTCATCTTGTGGCGGATCTCATCAAACATTTTCGGATAAGCGTTGGGGCAGGAGTCGAGATGGGCTCCGAATCCTCGAGAGTGACGGTCGCCTTCAGCGGAGAGGAAAACGAAAGGACACCGTTTGCCGAAATCGAAAATGGATGGCAGATCTCGCTTCCAAAGGGCAAAAAGAGCGATGCCCCCGTAATTTCCATTGCGAGAGAAGTCAACCAAAACGCGGACTCCAAGTCTCAACACCTCGTGTCTAACTTGATGATAGCAGCAAATCACGCTGGGTCTGTATATGCGAAAAGAGAGGGGTTCCCGATTATTCACAGGCACCTGGAATTAGGTTTGAGAAACACTGTTGCGCAAGAAATCAGGGCCTTGAGTCAGCGCACGTATTTCGAGGGAAAGAGCTTGAATCCCGACGAGCGATCGCAGCTCTTGTCTGTTTTGACGTCCGCCAACTTCCTGACTTTTCAGCTCGAGCACGAGTTATTGGGAGTCACGCTATATCTGAATCTCACCTCGCCGTTGCGGAGATATGTCGACATGGTCAACCACTGGAAGTTCCAGGACTACGTGCTTTTGCAAGAAAAGGCACGGCTTGGGATTGATTCCAATGGCAGTAAAGAAGTCCAATTGTTGCGAGACAAATCAAAAGCAAAGCTAGAGAACGCGGCTAGAATAGCTCCTAAAAACGAATCTGCTTTAGACTCAAGAAAGGAGTTTGGGATAAGGACCAGCGATATGGACTACATAGCCAGCCATCTCCAGGGCTGCGAACTCAAAAACAAAATGGCGCAGAAGTTCTCAGATTCCTTCTGGATGGCAAAGTTCCTCAGGCGGTATTTTGAATTGAAGCACATGGGGAAAATCGGAAAGCCGCTCGAGTTGCGTTTGTTGCTTGGCAGCGATGCCAAATACGGCGATGTCAGAGCAGAGTTGATTGGGTTTAGCTCCTTGCGTACCACCATAATCCAGACGCCATACGTCATGGAGAAATTTGCCAATGGAGACTGGAGAGTCGGGCACGTGCTTGAAAACCCACGGTTCCGCGTATTGAAGCTAGATTTTATTGAGGGCGAGTTTTCAATCGAGCTAGTGGCGCCGGAGGACGTTTCTGGTGATGTATTATAAGCCCTCTTGTGTTGGTTCAATGCTTTTGGAGCCTTAGCTTGATACCCATACATTAAAAGGAGAATGAAGAGAAGAAAGAAAATAGACCTGATCCGGTGCAAGGATCAGAAAAGCACAACTTGTACATAATATATGGATGGAGATAGAAATGGGCGCTAGTTCAGATATGTAGGAAGAGATGTGAACTGAGAAGCAAGAGGCTTTCAAACGATATTAATACCCTCAGAAGTGAAAGAAAAGCGCCATCATGAGACACTAATGGCATCATTTATCTTGTTCCATTGCTCTTGATTATTTGCACCAATTAGGTTTGGAGAATTTTTCAAGGTCGGCTATGACAGTATGGTGGTGACGTTTGTTAGCGAGTTGCGGATCAAATGACCGAAACTCGGCCATTTAGTAATGACCACTAGAGCTACATTCTTGAACAATAAATTTCTTGCAAGCGGGGATTTTTCAATTAAAACCCAGGCGAAATTATTGATTTGAATGGTGATATCTAGAAGTTTGCAGAAGTAGCCGAAAATTAAATTGATAGCTCTTTCCGTGAGGCTTTCACATTACTCCAAGGTGAGAAAAATTGTTGTACGCTAAAGAATGGGTGCAAACCCTCATTAACTAACCATTCCTATCAGAGAATCTAGACCCTTTCAAAAGAAGAGGAAAATCAAAATGAGAAGAGCCTCAGCACTAGGAAGTACTCCTGAGAGTGCTTTTCTTCGATTAATACTGCTGCAGTTTGTAGCGGACGTCATTCGATATTTTCTTAAATTGGGTTTAACAATTCGAATACCAACAAAAGCCACTATATACATGGCTCATATCACAATTACGTGATGTTTTGTTACTGGGGAAATGAGAAGTAAAGGGAGGATCTAACCACATTAATTCTGGAGAAAATCAGACTTCTGGGCCAGTATTTCACTCGAATTATTGCACACCACAGTAGTATTAAATATTGAAGGTGGGTGGGTGGCTCAACAATTGCATGCTGAATCGTGGATCAACAACTCTGTGGAAATAACTCAACTTTGGGTGAGAACATATCTCTTTTCTCCATATGAGATGACTACAAGAAAAACGCTCAGTCTCTCCAAATATATTTTTTCATAAAAGTTACACTCGCTTGATTCAATAACTTCTCCTCCGGCCATCTCATCTTCACATCGTGCCGAGGCCCGCGGATTTTCAGTGCGCGCCGTCTCCACCTTTCCGGAGTCTCCACATCAAGCAAAAGCTTAAAACGCCAGGACAGAAATAAAACTGGCGGTGGCATGATCCGCTTTTTTTCGAAAATGGCAAAACCCTCTACCTCCGTCCCGCTGCAGGCCTGCCGCCGGCTCGCGGTCACGTTACGCCATCTTTCTACTGCTCCCGAAGTAAGTGTGTCTCAGAATAAGTCTAATGGGCCTATATCGATGATGGAAAGAGTGCCTGAAAGCGTTTCTAACAAGACCATCACCAACTCTCCCAACGCCCCTAAGGCCGAGTACGCGTCTGTTGCAGTTGGGCAGAAGTACACAAAAGAGTATCGCAACTATTGTGTGAAAAACTCTGCCAAAATCGTGTCTTATTTCCACGATGTTCCTTTAGGCCTAGACCTCGAGCGAAAAACGGCCACGATGGTGGTGGAAATCCCGCGGTGGCTGAACGCAAAATTCGAGATCAACACGGAGCTTCCGGGAAACCCGATTATGCAAGATGTGAAGAAGAATTCTGTCAGATTTGTCAAAAACTTGTTTCCTTACAAAGGCTTTCTTTTCAACTATGGCGCCTTTCCGCAAACGTGGGAGGACCCCACTATCATGCACGACGTGGCGGGGCTTCCGGGCGACGGCGATCCTTTGGACGTGTGTGAAATCGGCGCAGATGTCTTGCCTACAGGCGCAGTAAAAACGGTAAAGATCTTGGGCTCCTTGGCTCTTGTGGACGACGGCGAGTTGGATTGGAAAGTGATCGTAATCAACGTAGAAGACCCGCTAGCCAAGGAGCTTGCCGATATCGAGGACGTGGCCGCAAAATGCCCCGGACTTCTCGAAGCCACTCGTGAATGGTTCCGCAACTATAAGCTACCGGACGGAAAGCTTCCGAACAAATTTGCATTTGACGAAACTTACCGTAGCCAGCAGGAGACCGTCGACGTGATTTTGCAGTGCCACGGGGCGTGGCTGAGACTTATCCACGGAGAAACGGCGGCAGAGGGCTTTTCGGTGCAAAATACGACGTTGCAGAAATCTCCTCAACACGTGGTGGAATTTGAGTTCAACGAGTCTGTATTAGCAAGCGAAATGGAGCGAGATGCAGAAATTCTGTCTGACGTGAGCCGGAGCCATTACTTCAAGTCTGAGGTACCAGATTCTAAGGAATCAGAAATAAAGCCTTAGTAGATAGACCATTAGGATTTGATGTTTCATGCTAGCATGCTTCATTTTAAGGACTAGGGTGAAATTCGCATGAGTATTAACAGGAAGGGGGTTTGAAGTATTGATGAGCATGATGAACTTTCTTTGTGAAAAGTACCTGAGGGGTCGTGTTATAAAACCATGGTTCAGGTTCTCTGAGTTTAGACGCAGACTATCGCATAGGTAATCTGATCTAATTGTGAGCTTTGGTGGATATAGTCAACGACTGACAAAGTAAGCTGTGCCAGCAAAGATGTGTTCACAGTCCTACAAGCATGGGGTATGTTCTAAGGATGTGACTGATTATGATTTCCTGGAATTATACGGCCTCAGGCTTTGAAACGCATCCAGAGCGTGATTGCTGAAATCATCACATGCTTCCACTTTAGCATTTGAGCTACAGCTTTCGCTCAAATTGAAAGTCAGTAGATACCCACGGACAACAACCTGTTCCCAAAAGTATTTGCAAGAAACTTTGCGTGAAATACCGAGTACTATGTGGACGCATTTACATTGGTTTTTCAACCTTTTGTATCACGTAAAACCGTGCAATTTTAATCCCGGCTTTAGTGAGCAAGGCAACTTCAGGAACACAATAAGGTTAGCGTCCCCATGCCGAAAAAGCCCGGAACAATTAAGACTGCTAAGCATTTCTTTAAGAAGGGGTTACTCAACAAGGGGTTCTCAACAAGCAAAAACCTTCATTGCTCGTTTTGGTCGCAATGAGTATTCTTGGCACGGATCAATACTTTCCTACGTGAGCGATAGCCGTTTTTGCATTAACCGAGCACAGCGTCATTTGCCAATGCATTGCCCTTGTCAAGTGCTCGAAAGACTTATTGCTTGGGTCATTTATGTTTTTAGTTTAAGCCAAACTTGGCAACTCGAGTACAATATTCTTAGCTCTCCATCCTCTGACTTGATCTAGACACTCCAAGGAAAGTCATCAGTTTTTTAGGTGCAAAATACACTCAATGAAAAATCGGAAAGAGAAATCCAGTGTTGCTGATTCAAGAATCTCGATCAATTTGCTGCCCATAACGTTCCTCATTCATTAAGCAAAAATTCAGATATCAAAGAAATTTGACTCTTCCTAAAATGATGTTCGGGGAATCAATTCTAATATCAGGCTGAATTCTCATTGTCTCCCAAAGCAGAAAGAAACAGCGTGTAGCTTATTGTTTTGTCTCTTCGTCGTTAAGCACTTGCATGATCGAAACTCAATGTAGTTGCCGCATAATAATTCGTCGGCTCCGTGTATCATATTTTCGCCTTTAATAAGTGTAGTATAAATAAGGGCAGACTTCCAGACATTGATTAATGAAAGCCATCAAAACCTGATATCAACAAACAATGAAATACGCCACTGTCTTAGTTTATGCTGCAGCTGCAGTCGGAATGTCTATCCATGGCCCCAGCTCTGGAGCAGACCCATGTTCTTCTCTTTCAACTTCAGAGGAAATTCGTGCGTGTCAAATGAGAATCACGAAGAGAAACGAGATTATTTCGTATTACGAGGACCAGGACGACGACTCAGTTGACATCAAGCTGTTTAATGATGAAAATTACAATGGCGAGTGGATGGACGAGTGGGACGGTGAGTGGGATGACGAGCAAGCCGTCGATTACGAAACCACGGAGGATAGGACGGGAGAAGTAAAGACTTATCTTTGGTACGATGAGGCCACTGATCTGTATACCGAGGAGCGTCAAGATCGTCACCCCGACGTCATTATCACTCAATCAACGACGCTTTTCGAAGACGACGGTTTTTCTGACTTTCAAGAAGAGGTGAAGCGCCTTGGCTCTTTGATCAACGACTTGATTCCAGTCCTCGACCCCGCTGCATCGTTTTACGTTAGTGGTTGGAATGAGTTGATAGAGCTGCAGAGGAAGATTTATGAAGAGCTCCTGACATTGGACACCTCGCGGTGGAGTACTCGCCCCGAGCTTGAAATCCTTAAGGAAGAGTTGAAGAGAGTGGGCCTGTATCTTCCAATTTTGGAAGAAGCACAAGTGAAAGAGGCTGTATGGACAAAGCTCGAGGACGGCCGCGCCTCATGGACTACTCCACCAGGCGCATTTAGCAATGTTCAGACCACAGAGTCTTTTTAGTTTTTAGCGCTTAGTCTGAGGGTTCAAAGTACGTATTCAGAGTACATACTGTAACGACGGCTGTGAAGCCAAGCTTGTTTTTTGGTGGGTTTAGTTGAAGTAGCACGATTGGAAAGGCTGGGGATAGCTTGAGTCAAAGCCGTTACTGTAAAATACTACCTTAAGTCATTATTGAAGTAAAGGGGAGAAATCCGGGGATGCGATAAAGTAGGGTGCGGTGAGAAAAGTGGCTGCAAAATACGGTCTTGGTTTTGGTTAATAGAGCCGCACCTTAGTCCGGATCCGGAACGTCGACACCGTGAATAATGCTCTATTATTCGACCCCTATGTTGTTGCCAAATCCTGTGAAAGCCGACTTTGGTGTTTTTATTCAAAGCTCTGCTTTTTCACTTTCTTTAAGGGATGATTTAGCGTGGAATTGGCAGGTTTGTATCTCATCTCGATGGACCTTTTTTGGCAGTGTGCCTCAAAGGTAGTTACTCCTCGATCACTTCAAATTTCCTTATATTACGCTTGCGCCATACCACTTTGATTTCGTAAGCCCTGGAGTCAGATCTCGAAAGAGGCCCTTTTTCCGCTTTTGAAAAGCTTCATTCGAGACAGATCATTAGGGGAAAGCTAATTGACACATACGCATCTAAGCAGAGGAACTCCACGCCTAAAGCATTAAATAAATATAACTTCAAAGTCATAATTAGTACAACAGTCAACCGGAATCCACAATGTGAAAAATCCTATAATCCAAGAGAGACGGATTGCAAAACAGCGGCGACGCTTTTACCTCATTTTCGAAAACTTCTCCGAGACAGTACCCGAAACTCGCGTGACTCGCCGCTCGCAATAATAATGGAGTTTTCTTTTAATCCAGTCTGTGCGGTCAAGTGATGAACGAACCTGCTATTTATTTCAAAACTTCCAAACTATACACTTCAGTCTCACGACTTCGATTCTGAAAAGCTAGAGCAAAGCGTAAGCTACGTCTTTGTGGGAGAAGTGTGTCATATTCATGAACAAATTCCAGCCGCAATGGCAGAACAGTATTCGAGATCGTGGGCTTCTGTCTCACATCCACCTAACAAAGACAGCATAGCAGACAGTGCCTGAGATTGGAGTCCCAAAGATGAACCTTCTCCGGCCACCTCTTTCTAGTGGCTTTCCGTCTTGCTTTGAAAAAATTTCAAGAGTTTTTCATGAAAAGAGCGTCATTGAATTTGCCCCAAGCTATGCCAGCCGTTTCATAATGAGTGTGTCCAGCCTCCAGGCATTCAGTAGTGCGAAAAGTTGATGAAGCAACGCTGTGCACGGACAATACATAGACCAAAACACACCAAAACCATCTTGGATCTTCATGTAATTCTGGCCCGGTATTCAAAATCCCTCCTTCCACCCAGAATCACCCAAAAAATCAAATACTATTCGCATTCCCTGCGTTTATTGCTGCCCTGGAAACCCTTCTGCGCCTGGCCCACGTTGTAAGACCCGTGCATCTCAAGCCTCAGCACTCAATTCGGCTTCTCAATATACATTCGATTTCACCTAAGACAACAATATAGCCACCGATTCTGGCGCCGTTTTTTTCTCCCGCATCTTTTCGCTCGCTAGACTATGACCGAGAGCTCTCAAGCAGTCGCCAGGCCGCTCCAGCAAACGGATACATGGACTTTCGCCCTGGCTTTGCAGCTCTTGAAAAGCTCACCCGAGCATGCTGCGAGCGATGCCTTGGACGAGTTTTTGACCCACAACAAAGACGTCGTGCTTCTGCCGGTGCCGTTTTTAGGTGCATCTGGGGATAACAAGGGCCCGAAAAAAGCCGTGGATGCGTCGAAACAGGAGTTTTCCTTGCGTGGGGTCTTGTTTACTGGAGTCACAGCGAAGTCTGCGGAATACGCTCATAAATTGTCTTCTCTTTTATCAATCGACGGCCATGAGGCATTGCGTATTGTGCTCCAAACAGACAAAAGATGTCCCGAGCCCGCTCACGGAGACGCCCGCGCCACGCGGTTGCTTTTCGGCGGGCCGGCGGCTAATTCAATCGCAGGATCGTTGTCAGAATCCGCTGACAGTGACCGCATTCTTCGATACACAAAAGCGGTATTCCACGAACGCAAGACAGTGCTCCGCATTATGGGCGAGTGCTTCAACTCGCGGAATCTCGACTCGGCGTCGGCTATCGTGCGCAATTTAGGAAAATCGCTCGTGGTGTCGCCGAAATATTTGCTCGATTCAGTGACCGAATTAGGCGCCTTAATCGAATCCATCCTCAGCCCGGTCTCCGTTCCAGAAATAAATATCAAGGGAGTTGAAACGTATCTCCGTGACGAGCTTCTCCTGCACATCGCTCAGCTCCTCCAGCTCGTGTTTGATGTGTTGTTGGCGTCGCCAAAAATTCTGCCACAATTTGCTTCAACGTGGTTTGCTCAGATGAGCCGAATCTCGTTTGGGCTTCTGTTGGCGCCCTACGTCAGCAGCAAGGACGTGTTTTCTGTGCTCCACGGGCTTCTCACGGTGATTTCGCTCCAGATTTTTGACTTGCCTCTGACAGACCCTCCTCATTTAGCAGATACGCGGGTCTTCACGGAAATCAACACGGTGGTCCTCGCACAAAGCCCAAACAACATTCTCGCGTACGCGTGGCTCATCCGGCTCTACCAGAAATCCATTCTTCTCGAGGAATACTCATCCTCTCACAAAGCGTTTCTTCTGGTGGTGCCTCTAGAAAACACGCAGAAGGATATCCAGAGACTCCAGAACCGGTTGCAATCTGCGCCGGTGTTTCTGGAAATCGCGCATCTTAACAAGGTCTTGAGTTTCGATAACGTTTTCTCTGTCATATTGACCGACTTGATTCTTGCGGCCATCCCGCTTATTCACGCGACCGACGACATACTTTTCAGCATCAGCGAGGTGTTGAAAAGCGCGCCAAATGCCTCTGTGGAGAGATTCTTTGATAACGAAGATGCGCGGCAGTTGATCGTCTTGGCCAGAGCAAAGTTTCCTGTTTCTTTCAGCCCCTACCTCAGACTAGCGTCCATGAACGGAAACTTCGCCTTGCGCGAATTTGAAGCGCTTTCTTCGTATATGGCCGTTTTTGGCGGCTCTGAGTTTGACCGGCTCTGTGACGTGGACTCTGAAAACACCGACTTGGTGCGGCTCACAAAGCCGGTGGATGTATCTCCGCCCTTTGAAACAAAAGAGAAGATATCGCTTCTTCTCGAAACGGGGACCAAGGCAAAGGTCATTCCCACCGCCTTGCCCGAAAAAGTGCTAGTGACTTTCTTGCACAAGTACAACGGCTGGGTTTTTTTGGGGCGCGTGTTGGAGAACATTTCAAAGGCATTTGAAGTTGCGGAAACAGAGAAAATCGATGCGCTTTCAAGCATTTTGGACCTCTTGGTTCGCACCACAGCAGAAGACCCTGCAAACACACCTATCGTGTTGGAATACATGTCCACTCATACCGAGGAGAGCGACATAGTTAATGTGATCTTCCGTGTGTTTGAGCAGAGCCTTCATAAAAGAAGCATACTATTGCTGGAGAAGCTCCTTCAACTTTTTGCCAATCTCGTCCCCGTCATCCCCGCCAGAATATGGGCATATCTTTCCACATCCTCGCTTCTACCTATCCGAGGCAAAGAGGGCTTCCTGTCTATTTTGTTTGGATCCATTGAATCCGTGCAAGGCGACTATACTTTCACAAGTGCGTTGGTGAAGTTTGTCATTAGCCTCGCAGAGAATTGTTTGTCCGTGTTTGGGGATCATTCCGAAGACGGAAAGAGCGAGATCCTTTCCAAGTGCATGGAACATATTATCCAGGTTTTTGAGAACTTTGGGACTTGCAAGTTCAACGACAGTTACCTGAAACTACAGCTGGGAGTGCTCATTTTGGATGTTCTCACGCATACTTTGTCTACCACCTACGCCGTGGGGCCCCATTTGGAGGTGAGCAAGAAACCCACCAAGATATTTGCAAAGGCCTCGCAAAAGTTGGTGGATGCGTTTCTCGTGAACACGCCCAATATGGCCCGTTGCTTTTCGCCCGTCATGGATTTGATTGACTCTCTTGCTTCGCTCACCGATTCGTTCGAAGCTCGGGACGTCTCTGGGTTTCTCAGTGACGGCTGGGTCCTCTCTGTCTTTGACTTTGCGAAACTTTTGGTCAACATCAGAAGCTCAATCAACTTGCCCGCTAGCAAATTCGAGCTCGCCTTGTTTTCCGAGCTCCCACAACTTGTCAACATTTACAGTCAGGGAGGAGCCTACCGAAAGGCTGTTCTTGACTTGCTCACCTCGCTCACCGGAGGGAAATGGGAACACGAAAAGATGCCCTCCATATTATCCCATCTCGGCCAGGACAACTCACGGATCTTTTTGCACTCGTTAGCAAGAGATTTGGAAACTTCCTTTGATGACTACAGCGTGAAAATATCGATCTACGACTTTCTCTGCTCCATCATGGAAGCCAATCAACAAGGCCTAGCTGTTTTGTTTATCAGCGGAAGAAACGTTTTTGGCGAGCCGTCTCAGGGGGGAGAGTGTAAGAAAGAACCAAACGCCACATCTTTGCTTTCTATCATGAAGAAAAATGTTCAAGACGTTGATGCTCAGCCTGCGGCTGTCACAGTACATCTTTTGGACGCGATATCCTTGGCTTTTAATTCGTGGACCACTGCCAAGAGTGACGATAGCGACGTGGCTTTTGTGCAAAAGCTCTCGGCGATGCTTTCGAAATTCCAAAAGCTGCCTGTGGAAATAAGCGCATCTGACATGATTCTTTCGTCGTACGACTGTAAAGTGCACTCGAAGGTCGCTGAGATTCTATCCTTGGTGTTGTTCACGGCAAAAAACGAAAAATGCTTGAAAGCAGTGCGAGACTTTCTTGCGGAATCTACTTTCGTCGACAAAATCCCCGAGCTCTTCACCATTTCCGCATACGAGACCTCGCTCTACGAAAACGTGATCGCTGAGTTCAAGTCGTTCTCTGAAGCGTACGAATTGGGCGATTTTGCAGTGACAATCAAAAAGCGCAACAGATTTGCGTCCGGAGCGGTTTACGATCTCTTTTTGCTTGACTCGTTCTTCCGACAAAATCCAAAGTGGAATGACATGCGAGAGCAGATCGTCGTGTTGAGTGCAAAGATGCAATACTACCACACTCAGCTATCATTATGCAAGTCGATGGGAGCACTTCTCACCACGCTCTGCCGTCGTGCGCCATCTTCTGTCCCGAAGCAATACTCAAAAGTGATCTGTGAGCTTCTTTCCATTAAGGAACCAAGGGATAGTTACACGAGCACATTCTATTCCCAGCAGTATTTCGAGCGCATCGAGCTCGCGTTTTTGATACTATTCACTGTGAACAGCACTGAGCAGGGCCAGAAGGCGCTTGTCCCGTTTTCGACCCCCATCATAGAAGCTTGCAGCGATTTGATGGAAAGCTCCGATGTGGGTTATTTGAGCGCCAACAAAGAGGACTTTTCCTACCGATCCTTGTTGCGAATCGTGTACATTGCTCTTGCAAACTTGAAGACAGACTTCGAGGCCATCAGCACGCGTACGCAGACCTTATCAAGGTTGTTCGATTATGTCATTGCCAGGGGCACAAGGAGTATCATAGTCGAGCTTCAGAACGACGTGTATCTTGCGCGCACAAAGAAGGACCACAAGCCGGTGAACCTAGGGGGCAGATTGGATGATCTCAGGTTGATTCTCTCGGTTTCGAAGGTGTTTGTGCAACTCGAGATCGCGGGCTCTCTTCAGGCCGAGCTTTCTGCCTCTCTCAAGAAGCACAACACGGTGACCACACTTCTCAGTCTCTACTCGTTCTCGCACCTAATCTTGGTCAACGAAGAGCCCATATTTGCCCAGTTGAGTTTGATGTTTCTCCAGCAGTTTTTGTTGGTGGAAGACTTTGCCGATGCCATAGTGGACTCGAAGATTTTCGTGGTGATTCGAGAAAGCATGATCTCGCAGGCTCTTCGCAAGGGCGGGGTCTCGGTTGTCAATGCGGCTCAATTGCACGGAACATGGACCAACGGAATCTTGCCCATCGTTGTTTCGTGTCTTTCGCAAGGCAAGGCCATTGACGAGTGCGTGTTCACCCTCGGGGCGTTTTCTAAACAGATAGAATTCTGTATCGAGGCGTGGTCGAGCGACTCCTCGAGTCTTCAGGTCTCCAGCGCAGGGACTTTCGAGACGATGCAGCTCTTGTACATTTTCCAGATTCTCATTTCGATCGCTACAGCACAGGGTGTCTCGGCCAAGTCCCCTACTGACGTCGACATGCCGGTGTTGCCTGGCCTTGAGACGCAGCAGAAACGGGAGGATTTTGTGGGTTTCATCAAGAACCTTCTCAAGCATCCAAAGTTCTTGACCTCGAGAGTGTATCCGAGCTCATTGGAAGAGGAAGCCTTGATCAAGGCGGAGGGGAAAGAATATGAGCAGTTTGTTCAGAAGTTGATTGAGGATATCACTGAGTTGAAGGACATTTTAGCGTGAGTTGGAAGCTTGCAAATGGCATGGAGTCGATGGATGGTTGAGAAAAGCTTGTTTTGATAATGAGGGAGGAGAACTTGTGGTGTGAGAAGTTTGAGAGAGGTTGTGAGAACTGCCCATTTATGCTTGAAGGTTTATTTTCGGAGTAGGTCTGGAGAAAGCATTAGACACTAGAGACTGCGGCCGGCGTGCCGATATATATCCTGGAAACGTGCCACTTTTTGATTGCTGAAAACGACGACTGCGACTGATATGGTTTGTGGGTTAAAAGACCACTGAGTTGCCTCACAGTAGTTTGTTAAACTACGTGGTATTACTGGGACAGATATATATGGCTCGGGTATCAATTCAAGCGCTTTTCACTTCATCATCTTGCGATATAGAGACCATCGCTGTTTCCCATATGTATATGGGTCTGTTGTCGAGTCACTCAACATCATAACTACTGGTGCCTGACAACTAGATCAAACGATATAGACTGAGAAGAAAGAAAGTTGAAAGAATAACGCATGATCTACATAAACGTCCCGCCATGATATCAAAAAATATCGATGACCCCAAAAATATCGTTCTTCCCTTAGCTTGTCCCGTCACTTTCCTATAAAGAGAGAAGTCAATTTATTAGCAGTCACGTGACGGCACCGAAAAGTACACGCGTCTGTCCCCAACACATCTGTTTTATACTTCGCGTAACTATACGAGAACGGCCCGGCATGGGCACGTGACCCGCGGGTGCGACCGAAAAATAAATAGTGCCCCAAACTCGAAACCTCACTTCTACCTACCCCATCTAATCCCAGCCAGGCGCCTTAAAACCGTTTAAAAACCCCCCCAATTCACTGGAAATGCGTGATTTCTTCGTTTCGGCCCCCGGAAAAGTCATTCTTTTCGGCGAGCATTCCGCCGTGTACGGAAAACCCGCAATAGCCGCCGCGCTCTCCTTAAGGGCATATCTTCTCGTAAAAGACAGCGCCAAAAGCGACGAGATCGTGTTGGAATTCCCCGACATCGGGCTCGTGCACAAATGGAGCACCGCGGAAATGCCCTGGCACAAACTCGCACCGCTTTTGCCCAGAAAAAACGGCGTTCCCCTCGCCACAGACGAGCTCGTGCCCGAGATTCTAGATATAGCCGCCGACCTCCTCTCCGACTGCGCCCTGGACCTCCACTACACCGCGTGCCGGTGCTTTTTGTACCTCTACTTCAACTTGTGCGGCGCGCACGTGACGGGGCGCCGTTTTTGCATCCGGCTGACGTTGCCCATAGGCGCCGGGCTCGGATCCTCGGCTTCGACCGCCGTGTGCCTCGCCGCTGCGTTGGCGGCGCTTGGCGGGCACGTGGCCCGCCCCGTGCACGGCGCTGGCGATTTTCTGCTGTTTCCGGAGCTGCCGGACGCCCTTTTCATCGACTCCTGGTCGTTTATGGGCGAGAAGTGTTTCCATGGCAATCCGTCGGGCATCGACAACGCCGTGGCCACGCACGGCGGCGCGGTGATGTACCAGCGGCTGGCGGCCCCGGGCACGCCGTCGGCCCGCACTAACATCCGCAACTTCGCCGCGTTGCGGTTGCTTCTTACAAACACCAAAGTGCCTCGAAGCACGGCGCATTTGGTGGGCCACGTGGCCAGCGTCAACGCCACGCACCCGAGGCCCGCCGCGGCCATCTTGGACGCCATGGGCCACATTGCCGCCGACGCGTACCAGCTCATGATGTCGCCCGAGGTCCCCACGGACAGTTTGCGTGAACTCGTCAACATCAACCACGGGCTCTTGGTGGCGCTTGGCGTGCTGCACCCGAGCCTCGAGGAGGTGCGGATCGTCGCCGCGCGGCACGCCGTTGGCGCCACAAAGCTCACGGGCGCGGGCGGCGGCGGCTGCGCCATCACTTTGCTAGATGACGCAGTTTCGGATTCCGACATCGACGCCATTTCAGAGGAGCTTGCTGCGAAGGGCTTCGAGACGTTCCAGGCGATGCTCGGCGGCAAGGGCGTGGGCATGCTCAGCGCAGAGGACTGTGATTTAGAAGGAGTCTTCAGCGCTGAGAGGCTTGCTGGGTACGAGTCGAGAGACCATATCGAGCAGGCGATCGGGGCGTCCTGTGTGGCCGGGTGGAAGTTCTGGTGATCCTTATTCTTAAGAATTCGAAGGAGAGAATTGGGGGAGACTTGGGGCTTGGGCGTGCACCAGCTTCGTCCTGCTAGCTCGGTTGTGCTTTGGGTGGATTCTACAACCTTGTGAGGTGTACATCCCACTACGTGGGAAAGTCTTTTGCTATAAACAATGTAGAGGTGGCCGTGCTCAAGGAGACGACCCTGGGCGGCCCGAGGCGGCGTCTAAATGCCTCGGTTGAACTCAACCTCGGCGATCTCGGTGCCGTTTTTATCCTTCAATCCATAAAACTGCGGCTCAAGCGACAGCGCTTTGATGGTCCGTCTCTGCGGGAACACGGCCAAGGCAAAGGGCAACGCCACCAAGGACGTGCCGAAAATCAACCCGATGTTGACCATGGTCTCGAAAAGCTTGGACTTGCCCTTGAGGAACCGGGATTTCTGCAACCTGACCAAGATCAACGGCGGGATCACCATGATCGGCGTGGCGTTGATGACTCGGCTGGCGGCGGTTTCTCCAACCGCGTGGAACGCCGCCGTCTTGGACGAACCAAGGTCGTTGCCGTCCTTGTCGAAAACAGTGATTCCCTTCTTCAACTCCTCGCTGCGCATCAAGAACACGTTGGCGATCCCGGCAGAAACCACCGCTGCAAACGGCACCAAGCGGCCCAACACCATCTTCGTGCTGGGAGTGACGTTTTTCAACCGCGGAACAACCGAGTTGAGCCCGAGCGCAACGGAGCACGAGGCCGTCACGGCCATCGCGTAGTTGGTGGCGATCTGCGTGTTGGTCAACGGATGCGACTTGTTGGCGTTGGAAATGTTGATGGCCACGTTGAGCGACTGGTTGGCGATCTGCCAGAACAAGGTGCCTGCAGTGCCGAGCCCGGGCGTGAGCATCCCTGCGGTGACCACCAAGTTCGATAAAACGCACGAGCTCATCCGGAAGGGCAAGAACACTGTCTCGCCTGTATCCGGATGGAGTGTCAGGTCCAACACCTTCTTGTGGCGCCAGAGCTCGGGAGTCATGTGCGGAACTACGCCGTTTTTATAATCCCACACCGACCGTTTTGCGGCCTCCACCACTGCGGGCGTGTTGAGAAGCATCAGCGGGTCGGAAATGTCGGCACAATGCCGGACACGGCCAAAGTACGTGGACAAATCGTACTTGGATGGGGGAAGCGGCACGGGGCCGGGGATCGACGATGCCATGCTATGGAGGATTGAAAATTATACCCGTGTCTGACCCGTCAGGTTCCTATGAATTCGTTGCTGCCGAAAACGAAAAGCACGTAATTGAAGGAAAGTCTAGCGGTCTTTATTACTCGTCTTGTATAAGCGTGCTCATTGGCACGTGACTGCGATCTGGAGGCCGATGCGACTGGGCCGGGCGATGCACCAATGAGTCAGACGCGATTGCAAATTGCGCAGTCCCAGATCTTTTCCAGTCAGGCGAAATACAGATATCCCATGATCTTGCTTGAGACGAGATATTATAAAAGCCAGCTATTCATTCTAAGTGGCTGAAAGAAGGGGCCGTCGGCAGTCGGCGTGCCAGAATTGTCTCTCATCACGTGATACACCACAGCCGTACCGTGCCAGAGTCGGAATTCGCAGTCAATTTAAAAACAGAGCCAGCTTTCCTGGGTGTCGTGAAACTGAATGTCAGCAGTCAGAAGAGCTTGCCATCAGAATGGTGAAAAGAATTGAATCAATTTTCTCACCTTAATTATGGATCTTTCTTGTGCGTGTTAGCTTGAACAAGGCGGGCATTCATCTACTAATCCAAGAAGCATGGGAAGGAGAGTAGGGGAGAAAGGAAAGAGAACTAGGCCCAATACTTCTAATGGCATCTTCTTAGGAATAGCATCAATAACTGTTATTGACATGATATTCTTTTGTCAACAGGCAGACTATACAATTCCGCGGGAAATCTAACGTATTTTTTCTTTCTAACCCCAAGTTTTGAGACTTCAAGGGACATTTTATGATATCATGACAAGTCAGCTAAACAATTAAGCAAAGAACAACTTAAAATACAGAAATTTATTAGCACTTGTAAGAATTTGACTCAAACCTTTTCCGAAGTCCCCGAAGTAACGTTCGTTTAATAAAATGAGAATTCGATGGACTCCCGGTCTTTAATGCGCGAACCAGAATCTCCACAAGTCAAATCTCACGGAACTTTTAAGACTTAACTTCTTGATTCGATAATTCCCATGGCACCGCACTCTGAAACACGAGACAGCCTTTGATTACTCTTCAATACACTGTCGATAAACAGGGTTGATTTCTTTTGTGTCCTAAAAGATGGTAAAGGCTATAGGCGTGGATATCCTAAAGGTGCTGAGAATCACAAGAATTCTTTTGAGTCCCCGTCGAGATAGGTTTCTCAAACGGGTTCTTCATAAATCAGAGCAGCACTATCTCGAAAATATAGCATCATCTAAAAAAGCACTGGAGTTTGTGACGGGAAGCTGGGCAGCCAAGGAGGCCGTTTTCAAAACACTAGATGCGACAGACCAAACGCAGTTTCAGTTCAAAGACTGGTGCCGGTATATAAAAGACGGAAAGCCTAGCATACGACGGGACCCGCCAATGCTGGGTAACGAGTTTCTTCTTTCGATTTCCCATGATGATGACCATCTAATAGCCATGGTGCTACGGCTCGAGAAAGGTTTACCATGATTTTCATCGAAGTATAGTAGTAATTTTCTGGTGGTGGTCACAATTATGACTGCTGCTGATTGAAGTTAACGTCAGTTAAGAAATGGCTTAATGATACGTCAGAGACAGCGACACTCATTAGGCCATGAACAAAATCTTTCACGAAACGACACAAATCACAATACCGCTCGAATCAGACCAAGTGTATAGAACCAGTTGTGAATTTGAAAGAGACATGAATGTCGAGCGGCGGCTGCCGAATATCCGAGGTGTCGCGGTACCCCAAGAAGGCTTAACATGGCAGGGCGGGGAAGAGTATAACGGTATCATAAAATTGGCTCCACTTATTCAGGACGAGTGGACGATTTGACTGTTTCCACAGGATCTCGGCAATCGGCCATTGATGGATCGACCTTAGAGACGTGTATCTGCAGTGTAATGATAATGAAAAGATACTTGAAGTAGATGAGATTTTGAGCGAGTTGACAGCTTTGCTTAAGTAATTTGTTTGAAAGAGTGAGGCGCAGCTCATGCCATTTCCTGGATTCGGAGAGATACGCAAGGAAATCATATTCACGTAGAGGTCAACTCACATGGCTAGCCATTGAAAGTGAAATAGGACCTCGCAAAGAGTTACAGTGTAATCTTCTCCGCTTTCTTGAGCTTCTTGAGTCAATAGAAGGCGCATTTCCGGAAGAAAACCGCGTGATCTTTTGGCAATCAAAGACAATTCAGAAGTTTTGGGGATTGTCTTTTGCATTTGATTCGCTGACCTCACAGATGCTATCAAGTCCTTCCTAGAAATAAAGTAAAAGATTTGAGCAGATTCAGATGCAACCCTTGATATTTGCCCTGCGTATCGTAAATCACCTCATAAATTTGGTAAAACCAGTAGCTCCTAATTTGTAACTCGTTCGGAAACGATTATTTACAGGTCCTCCTTACCCCTATTAGCGGAAATACGATCTGTCATTTAGATGCCCAAAGGAAGTGTCGAAAGGCAGCCAGGGTGGTGTTGAGCATCGCTTGGCAGAGAAACCTCGTCACTTTCGTAGAAAGAAATTGAGACCCTATCGAGTCGTATATTGCTTATCAAAAAAGCATAATCCTCGCAGTCCTTTGATAAAAGTTCCATGCTGAGCTCACCATAGACATTATCCACCAATTCTTCACAGATGTTCCGATTCACACTTTTGGCTTTTCATATGGCATGCCCATTAAGTCTTCACAGATGGTCAATTTTATGTCTCGTACATGACAACTGTTCTGGCTATTGAGACTTTTTCTTTCTTAGATCTAACGCATTAATACCTCTGGACGAGCAACGGTTGTAGTTCAAGCTTTGACTAGTATTTGTAACCGTCCAAAACATTACGCAGCCACTTTACTCAAGTATCGCAGACCAGCACTTTATATCGATTCTTCACAATCAGAAGAACCGGCAAAGTTGGTAGTACTTACCGCAGCTTCTTCATAAAAGCTTTCAGATCTTTAGTCGGTAGCAGTGTAGAGAAAGTGGAGTATCAACAACCTGTTTTCGAAACAAAATACCAAAGCCTTCAGCTGCTCATAAAAGGGAATTCATCATTGTCGTGTTATTTGTGTCACTATTAGGATTGCACGCACGTTCTGTATCAAGCGTTGTGGATAAATGATGAGCTCGCCCACTGGTTCTTAACATACTCGTGTTCATATTCATAACGACATGAGAAAAACTGTGGTTTGAAGTGTATGGTGGAATAACTTTTGGCCGTTTAGGTTTGGGCTTTGAGCAAGAATAGTGAAACGGCTGTAACTGCTTCATACTGGATCTTCATCGACTTATTCAACTACTACCTACGACATCAATAATTTACTAAGCCCCCTAAGCCACTAACTGTATGCTTGAAGGCGTTACGAGTCACACTAACAAACTAAGTATCAATGACTCAGGACGCTTTCCCTGAAAGTAAATATGAGGGATTTTGTTGAAAAGCTTATCTGCTTTAGCCAATCATGTGTGTAATTTGTTGCGATTCTTCTTCTATAACTGGCCAAAAAAAATATTTTCAAACTTTGCCTGAACCCTAATAAATGCCACTTCAAGATTTTAATAGGCGCTGAGAAGTCTCAAAAGCGATCTCAAACCTCCGCAGAAAATGGGTGGTATTGCTCAACAAATTGAGCCCTTGTTTAGGGAACGCTGATTTGTAAAAGGTGGTTGATCCAAAGACCCTAGGATTTGCTATCCCTTCCGCTTTTTAAATATGGTGTTCATCGATTATGCTCTCTGTAGGACCGGACCCGTAGTCATGAGCCCTGAAAAGAAAAAAGGAAAGGTTGTATTGTAATTCACGTCACCCTTAATCCATGGACGAAAGAGAGATATATCTTCTATAGCATGTTTTCACGTGGTCGTCTTTTCTATCTCTTTCAATTCCCAAATATCGTCGACTTGCCTTACTAAATATCCTCTTTTAAAAAAAGATGACTTTACACCTATCTCCTCTTATTCTTCTTGAACTATTACGCGTGATTTCATAGCGCCAAGCTTTATCCTATTGTGTCGTTTAACTCTATTGAGCTGGCTTTTGCCGGAATTACCAAATTCGGCCGTCTTGCGTTCGCAGACTTCTTGTATCCTAACCTTTTGCAGCCAAGAAAAGACCGCAGTTGAGTATGATGTTGATAAAAATAACAGGCAAAAACCCCAAGCAGAACTAGTTAGAACAGAACGAGACGCCCAGTAAGACATGCGAGAGGCCATCGTAGTATGAAGTTTGTCATGTGAAATACAACACTACTTTGGGATAATAGAAAAATAGTGGAATTTTTCTATATTTCGGTCACTTGCCCGAACATTTTATTCGCTCAAAGGGTCCGGAAACTCACAGTTCGTTCCCGGAAAGTAGAGCACAACCGAAGAAATAGCGTGTTCGGCCGAGTAAATAACGGCTTTTGTTCAGAGTTCTTCGAAAGCTTCAACAGGCATCATTATTTTCAGGGCACTGGAAGATTATTTCTAATGTAAAATCTTTTCATTCTGAGGAAAAAGACTGCTTTTAGTGATAAGCCAGTGTACTGCAGCCTCTTTTTGTTTGATACGTTAAATCTTCAAACGATACCCTGTAGTAGGTAATGAACCCTACCCAACAGGTGAGTGTATTTTGAAATACAAGCATCATGAATTACTCATCACTACACTTTGAGAACGGTGCCCAGACTTTAAGAGTTCATTGTTCGAGAATAAGTAGTGGTACATTGAGGTCTGCAAAGACCGAGCTGGCCCAGCTTTCTGTGTTCTTCTAGCTTCCACAAATGTGTGATGTATTCCTTATGGCTATAGATCACGGCAAGGTCGCCCTTTCTTGTGAATGAGCTTTTCAGTATTCATTTCAAGACTTTCTTCAAAATATAATTACAGCTTACTTTACTTGCTTCCGCACTTGTCACGTCGGTGGCTGTTTCGGCTCCTGTCCAACAAAACCCTGACAACGATTTGAAATTATTGATGACGGATATGACCAGACTCAAAGAACAGGTGGTGGGTACTCAGCTGAGAGGGGCGGGGCTACGATAACAGTGCAATCATTGAAGATAAATCTGACTTGACATGGGGCCAAACTCCACAAGATGATGTCGAGATGATTGGGGACACTAAAATTGACGGTGTATACACGGCTTTGGTCGATCCTGTCATTGTTGACAAGTTCGGGAGAAAAAGCAAGGCCTCTGGTTCGGGAAATCCTGTGAATGGTGGTGGATACAGACGGGAATCGAAGTCTGTTGGTGACTTGAAGAGGTAAGAGCATGTCTTGAAGATGCTTCTCAAGGATATCAATGTGTATGCGTAAGCCAGACCAGATCTTTGTTCAAAGCGTTTGACTACCAACAAGAATATGTGTTAGCGGCATGATTCTGACGGTTCAGTTTTTGCCTGCTTCTGATCAGCTGCCTGCGGTTTTGACCTATACTGTTTTTCTTAAGCTATTTTGATTTTGTTTTGTTTTAATTTTTTGGTGAAAGGCCATTCATCCAGAAGATGCCGCTGCGTATTCAAATGGACTCCACAGACTATAAGTAGCCGTCAAGTTCAGCAGGGTCTGGTCGATATGGTGCCAAGAACAAAAGACAAGCGAAAAGAAACAAGTCTTGCCGAGGGGCAAAACGCAGTGAAGTCTGTTGCATTTGATAAGATTCAAAGAAGTCTGTCTAATGGAACTAGTTTGTCAGATCAACCTAAAGAAAGCCATGCCCAGCAACGACTCCAGTGAGAGACACGGCGCCTCTTCACCGAAACGCTACACTGATCCGTCTAGTCAAGCATTCTTTACTCAAAGTAGATAAAATTCCCCTCGGATCATTCCATGATGTCCAGCCGCTTCTTTTGTTCCAAACCAAACCTTTACTTTCTGAGAACAATTAGGGCAGTTGACTCTGGAGTTGCCCTATTGTTTTGCCAGCCTGACCATTAGCTCCTTAGTTGCCTCCAGCGTTCTGCTAGGCTTGCTAACCTTGCGTGTTTTGGGCCTCTTGCACTAAAGTCTTCGCGTTGTTAATACTCTGACCTTCTCACCTACATCCAGCGGTCTTCACAATCAGAAGACCGGGCAAAGCTGCTAGTACAATCTTAGCATATTCCCCCTTCGTAAGTCTTTAAATCTAAAGAGAAAGGATCTGTTTATATTGATCTTCTTCTCACCTACATCGCGCACTTCACATAATTATTAGTACACAGCGAAGCTAGCCCGAAAGCGCACCTATCAAACACCCAGTCTACTCCCATTCTACAGTGGCAGGAGGCTTGGAGGTGATGTCGTAGGTGACCCGGGCCACGCCGTCAACTTCATTAACAATTCTCGACGCAACTCGTTTCAAAAACGCCGCCTCAAACACGTACCAGTCGGCGGTCATGAAGTCGACCGTCTCAATGGCCCTCAAGGCAATCACCTGCTCGTACGTTCTCTGGTCGCCCATGACACCCACGGATTTGACCGGTAACAACGCGGCAAACGCCTGCGAGATCTCCTTGTACAAGCCGGCTTTTTTGATCTCGCCAATGAAAATCGCGTCGGCCTCGCGCGCAATCTTCACCTGTTCTCTGGTGACCTCGCCCAAGACTCTGATGGCCAAGCCTGGGCCCGGGAAAGGGTGTCTCCAGACCAAATCGTGCGGCACGCCCAAAAGCTCGCCCAAGTGGCGGACCTCGTCCTTGAACAACTCCCGCAAAGGCTCGATCAACTTCAACTTCATGTCCTCCAACAATCCGCCCACATTGTGGTGGGTTTTGATGGTCTGCGAGGGGCCCTTGAACGAGATCGACTCGATCACGTCCGGGTACAACGTGCCCTGCAACAAGAACTCGATTTCCTGGCCGGACGCGGGCGTGATTTTCGCGGCCTCGTCCTCAAAAACGTGGATGAACGTGTTGCCGATGATCTTGCGCTTTTTCTCCGGGTCGGTGACGCCCTTCAACCGGCCCAAGAACAAGTCCGACGCGTCCACAACCGTCAAGTTGATGCCCAAGCCCTCGGTCAACGTGCGGCGGACCTCCTCGGTTTCGTTCAATCTCATGACGCCGTTGTCCACGTAGATCGCGTGGAACCGGTCGCCAATGGCCTCTTTCATGATTTTTGCACCCACCGTGGAGTCGACGCCGCCGGAAACGGCGCCAATGACCTCGGCCGTGGGGCCCACCAAGTTGCGGATCCGCGCGATCTCGGTGTCCACGAAGTTTTCCATGGACCAGTTGGTCTGGGCCGCGCAAATGTTGACGGCAAAGTTCTTCAACAACACCTTGCCGTTGACGGAGTGCGTGACCTCCGGGTGGAACTGGATGCCAAAAATGGGGTCCTTCTCGTGCGCAATCGCGCAAAACGGCGAGTTGTCCGATGTGGCGACTGTTTTGAACCCGGTGGGCAAAGCATGCAATTTGTCCCCGTGCGACATCCACACCTGCGAATGGTCCACGCCTTTGAAAAGCGGACAGTCTTTGTCCTCCACATTCAAAGTGGCCGGGCCGTACTCGCGCTTGTCGCCGCGGCCCACGCCCTTGCCGTTGATCCAGGCCAATTCCTGCATTCCGTAGCAGATTCCCAAAATGGGCACATTTAGCTTAAACACGTCGTGGTCCACGTGCGGCGCGTCTTCCGAGTAAACAGAATAGGGGCCGCCGGACAAAATGACACCTTTAGGTTTCCAGGACAACTCCAGGATTTTCTGCGTGCAGGGCAACATTTCGGCGTACACGTTGAACTCTCTCAACCGTCTGGTGATAAGGTGCGAGTACTGCGAGCCAAAGTCCAACACGAGAATGGTGTCGAAGACCTTGGAGACCTCGAAGGGCACATCGTTGGAAGCGTCTGGGGCAGCGGACATGGTGGGGAAAGCGGTGGAGATCCCAAGAGAAAACCGGAAAGAGAAGCCACAAAAAAGAGATCTGGCGGGGTTGTGCTCGGAATATATATGATTTTTTCCACGCGAGCGATGGTTTGCTCGATGAGTCTGCTGGGTATCGCGCGCTGCATGCAGTCCTTCATGGTCAGGGACGAGTCAGGATCAGGGGCCCGGTGTTTTGCCTTTGGAGGGGGAAATATGTGTTTTTCGTGGTTTCGCTTGGCTAAGAGGTATAGTAGGTGGTGTTTTTCCTCTTTTTCTGTCTTAAATTTGGGGTGTTGGTGGGAATTGGCGGGCTCTTCTCCTGACTGTTTTCAGGCCATTGCCGCGGTATTGATTCGGGCTGGGAGAATTAATTAGCGGCCACTTATCGCAACGGACCTGCCGCGGCTTCTCCGGCTAGATATGGCGTAAGTGCCCGCGGCGAGATCTCGGGGAATTCGGCTGGCTTTGACGTCGAGGTGTTTTACTGGATGCGGCAGGCGTTCCCAATCGAACAGATATTTGCAAAGATTTCCGCTTTGGATTTTGGGGATAAACAGTGGTGGTTGTGCTTCTTTGCTGCGTCACGTGATGGCCATGCCACGAAGGCTAATAAGCGTTATCAAGGAGGAAGGTAAATTGACAAAAACTTTGGATAAAAGTATGGCTCTTATAGGCTCTTAATAAGGTTATTATATGTTGGTCTTTCATGCTACGGGTGCTGACACAAGTGTCCTCAAAGACCTGAACTACGGGCTCGTACCAGAGAATATTCCGCAAATTTTTTCAAAAGATGAGTTCTAGAAAGTTCTACTCGTGGGTATCTAAGACAAAGCTTTAAATTTCAAACTCATGAAGCTTTCTTTTCTTAATTGGAGGCGGATTTTGTCTCGAAAGTCAAGGTACCGAGCAGATCCCACTCCAACGGCACGAATAAGGACACTAGACATGTAGCCTACTTCCTGATGAAACTTTGTGGCCATTTCATCTTTTCAACAAGATAAGACAGCTCTTCTTTGATGCAAAAACATGGATCTGGATACATTACCAGGCGATCAATTGTTGTAATATTCCTTATGTACTGCAGGTGAACCAGGTCTGACTCGTGCCTCAGTGATGCCTTCTAAGTAGCTTCGAGAAAGAAAAGGCAAGCTCTTATCATTCTTACCATTTTTTTCGGTCTTCTTTTCTCTTCATACAACCATCAAGCAACAAGGATGCACTGAGTGATGAGCCATCTGGTGGCCTGTTTCGTAAATTACATTCGCAACGTAGCGCTTTGGCCATTAGCCTGTGAATGATTAACCCACCCTTTTCATGAAGAAAGACTATATGATACGTAATCTCATTGCAAAACAAATGCTTTCCACTTGCTCATCGGCATGATGGCTTCTAGGTAACAAGCCTATCTATTTTGCTTGACTTTTGGCTATACTGGGCAACGAATTGATAATGCGCTGCCTAAGATTTCAGCTTGATTTCATAGCTAGCCTCAAATATTATGCTTCAAGCTTTCTCTGTATCAAAAATTACTGCGTTGTTTCGCTTTCGTCCATTGGAACCTGTTGTTGACAACTCTTGACCGTGTCGCATTGCACCTCGCGCCTGGATTTGCACCCATTAATACAGGGCACCTCGAATTATTTTCGAAGCTCGAGAAGGGCTTCATCCTGCAATTTTTTGATAGGAATTGAAGTTGCATTATTTTTGCTCACGTTTCACTTTGGCGATTTCCTCACGGTATGCGTACTCTTCTCTCTTTGCAGAATGTAACCTGTCTCAGGTTGCAGCCTAATAGGCTCGCACAATTAATCGTGAGACCACCCTATTGTATCGAAATAAAGAATCCCATCTTTGCTAATCCACACTTTGCTAGTTGATTTTGCTTGAAGATACATTCGAAAGACTTTTACTTTGTTTTCCCCACACACTTACCGGGCCAAGGCAAGAAAATATTTGGCCTTTGAGTCTGGGTTTCTCGCCAAAAGCCCACAGGTAGATCCTCGCCAAGTCCCAACCCCAAAACAGTCAAAGTTTCTGTGGACCAGCGGAAAAAACACATCTTGGAAGAAGCATTTGTATTTCTATCTTTTTGAGCTCACTCAGCTCCCGCTCAAGACATATATTCTTCTCTCGTCGTTGGCATTTATCTCCTTCAACGCGCTCTACGTAATATACCACCAGTTTGCGTTTGCACCCATCTCAGAGGCAAGATCCATTGTTGAAGTAGCCAAGTCGCCTCGTGAGTTTTTCTCCTGGAAGCGATTATATCTTGATTTTTTTACAGCCATCCCGCCGGCACAAACACAATTTCAGGATAAGGGAAGAGGACTAAGGGACAGACAGAGGAAGCGCCTGCCCGGCTAGCAGCCAGCTAGTGGTCACCAAAAGGTCACCCAGTGGTCTTCTCGCTAAGCAACTAATTCAAACTTGCAGCCGTCGGTTTTTACAGCCAATTCCTAGCCGCCAACATCTTGGGACTAATTTACAGCCATCGCTTTATTTTGGAGAATAATTTGCAGCCAGCTGCCTTCTTTTACCTCACGGCCTTAGAATTCCATACACAAAAGTTCCTGCGGGGCCAATGCGCCTGTTGCCTCCTCCCCGGCGAACGCATTCTCGAAGATGGCGAACCTTCGCTCGATACTTACGAGCGGTGCTTCGCTCACGCAACATCTGGACATCAGAGGACCTGTTTTCCAAAAGAAGCACGGTGTCTCGGATCCGCGGATCCAGATTCAGTGGCACGCGGAGATCAAGGCTTAATAGTCTTTGGATGCTACGCAGGTCTTTATAAGAACTGCAGCAGTTTGGTGAGAGTGTGGGACCCACAAAGATAGAGACCTGAATAGAAAGAAATACAAGGGTCTAATTAAGAATTCGGCCTTGCTTGGTGTCTACGGAGTTCGTACCTTAGATTATGATTTCAGTGATTAGTCTTGGGTTGTGGGCCCTCACAGATATCAAAGTCGGTAGAAGTGGGTAAGAAAGTGAGAAATAACACCGCTCAAATCTGGTGCTTACTAGTATGTTCTGAGGCTTGTCATTGAAATAAGGCCGCCACGCTCATTCTCCCGAATAGGACATCATTTGCTGGATGTGTCTGTTGAAAGGTTGAACTGGTTCGCGGGTGGCTCTATAAAGACTGCTGTTCTGAGCTAATAATGACAAAAACACCGCTAAGTACTTTCCTCAAAAACTTTCCTGGTTGCGTAAAGCAAATATCAATAAGCGAAGTTAGGAGACTGGGTGGAACGGCCCAGCGATCAAGCAGCTCGCCCCGCAATTGAATGCTATGAAGTAAATTGGCAGAAGAGCAGGTTCCTAATTATTGAGACAATTCATAACAAAGTTCTCACAAGTTCTCGGCACTCGTCACCACGGTCTGTTCTAGCATATTCCACAACCACATTCCCGATCTTGAAAAAAGGCCTAGAGCAACCGAAAGCAGATCTTACCCTTTTTGACAAACTTCCCATATTTGGCAGACAAGACCGGAGAACTACGCGGGCCCAAGTCACCATGCAGCAAAGAGAGAGTCGGGAACAAAAAGAAAACAATACTACAGGTCATGGGACCCAGAACTCCAGAACAAAACAAAAAATTCGAGATCCCGCAAAACACCAAACAACTTCCTCCCGCTTCCTCATTTTATTTATTTCCCATCGAGTGAGATCGCGGCCACCTCTGCTTCTTCCATACAAGACTTTTTCGCAGGCATCGCATCGCACGTCTCAGAGGGCATCGCTCCGACCAAGAGCACGCCTATAATCCCCCACAATTAGCGCCAAAACCCCAAAAAAAAGCCCTAAAAAATGTCAGAGGCACAGGTGAAAGTCCGTTTTTTCACCAAGGAGCAGGACGAGACGCTCCGCGCGTCCGACGCGCCGTTGTTCGTGCCCACGTCTTTGAAGAGGTACGGGTTGTCGGAGGTGGTGAACCATCTTTTGGAAAAAGAGGCGGCCGTGCCGTTTGACTTTTTGATCGACGGCGCGTTGTTGCGCACGTCGTTGGACGAGTATTTGACCAGGAGCGGGTTGTCCGCAGAGGCCACGCTCCAGATCGAATACACGAGGGCCGTGCTTCCCCCGGCGTTTTTGGCCTCTTATAATGATGAAGACTGGGTTTCCAGCATAGATACAATCAACAACACTTCGGCAGGGGTGGCGTTGCAACGCGGCTCGCTGTTGGCGTCGCCGCAAATTTTGGCCGGTTCTTATGACGGCGTGGTGCGCACCTACAATATGTCTGGGCAGGTGGAAAAACAGTATGTGGGCCATCTGGCGCCAGTAAGGGCGGTGAAATGGGTCTACGCCAACAGAATCGTGTCCGGCAGCAACGACCGGCAGGTGCGCTTGTGGAAAACCGCGGCCGTGGACGGCGTAAATGTTATTGACGATGTGGAAGACGAGAAAGACTCGGATTCGCCCGAATCGGCCAAAACATTGGCGATCCTCGACGCCCACAAGGCGCCCGTGGTGGCGCTCGACGTGCACGTGGCGTCCCGCCGGATCTTGTCTGCAGGCAGCGACGGCGTGGTGGGGTTCTGGTCGACCGTGCCGAAAGAGATGAATGTGGTGGAGCCGTACGCGGTGGACTCGTCTGGCGCGGGGGCCTCGCTGGCGCTGAAAAAAAGAAGGCGGATGGCGCTCAAGGACCTGGACGTCAAGCACCGCGCGCCGTTGGCGCTTCTCGAGGGCCATGCGCAGCCAGTGGAGGGCGTGGTTTTTGACTCTTCCGATAGTCTGGTCGCGTACTCGGTTTCGCAGGACCACACGGTCAAAACGTGGGATTTGGTCACGTCGCGCTGCATCGACACGCGCAGCACGGGGTACGCGTTGCTCTCTGTGTTGCAGCTTGCGGGCGTCGGTTTGATCGCGTCGGGGTCCTCGGCAAGACACATCAATTTGCACGACCCGAGAACACACGCGGGCGCCACGGAAATACACGCGCGCAAGCTCACGGGGCACACGAACTTCGTCGTGGCCTTGGCCGCGTGCCCGGCTAAAGACACCATGTTTGCCTCTGCGTCGCACGACGGCACGGTGAAAGTATGGGACGTGCGGGCCGACAAGGCCATGTACACGGTCACGCGCGAGTCGAACAAGGGCAAGGTGTTTGGGTTGGCGTGGGACGGTGAGATCGGCATTGTCAGCGGCGGCGAGGACAAGAAGGTGCAGATAAACAGCAGCCCCTCGTCCCAGGGCTAGGGGGAGAGAGTGAGAAGGGGGAGGGAGAAAATGAGGAGAGTGAGAATATAGGATGGGGACAGACGTTCGTGTGATACACTGCTGGTGATGTGGAGAGAGGAAGTGTCGCTGTGGTTCTTGTATAATTATTGGTGATGTCAAGACTCAACAATCAGTGTCTGGACCTTATTGCAAGTATGCCGGGACCTATTATTAGCGTGTCTGGACCTTACTATTAGTATGTCTGGAGCTTACTATTAGTATGTCTGGACCTTATGGTATGTCTGGACCTTATGGTATGTCTGGACCTTATTATGTGTGTCTTGACCTCATTATTAGTATGTCTGGCCTCATTATTAGTATGTCTGGCCTCAATTGTCAGAATGTGACAACGTTGCAGCAAACGTCGTGAATACCGATCGCAATTGTAAAACCAACGAACACACTTCGTCACCATGTTTATGATCTCTCAAATGGTAAGTACGGTCGGTTAGTACTGAATACTGTGAGCTCTGGGACGTAAATAGCTAGTTGCCCGAGCTTAGATAAGACAATGTTTTGTGACCCAAAGCAGCATTTCTTTCGGAGAAAATCTCGAAGATCTTGATCATCCTCTGCCTCAATATCAGCTTCAGCCATTTTCTTGAAAACGATATTCGCTCAGTAAAGATTCCCAGCACAAAGGGGGCATAGCATACTGTCGAATAAGTGCAATGATACACAGAAAGTAAGTAGAGCCGAGGGACGGTGAAATTTATGAAATCGCCTAGATTGGCTTTTCATATCGGTTGGATTTGACTACAATACATGCAGCTCTCATTTTCCAATCTACGTGACAGCTCAGAATGTCCATCTTCTTGCCTATTTAATCCGCCTAACACTTCGCCGTGCAATCTGTCGATAAGCTCGTCGAGGATTTCTGTTTAGGAGCCCATTGTTCAGCAGTCTGATGTTTATTTGACTAATCTCATGGTCTACGATGATGACTCAGCCAAGCTGTTACCGTTGTCTGCTAGTCTCTGAAACCTCTTTTTCGCAGCTATTGAGTATGGGGAGAGCCTCAGACCAAATCATTTAAATCACAAGACATTTCCCTGTGGTATAATACTTCAAAAGTCATCCCTAGTGATGGTCAATACGATTCGTACGGGACACAGCCTTTCCCAGTTTGCAAGAGTCGGTTTAAATGAGGCCCTTGATCCGAGATTGTCTTGAATTTTGAAAGCTTTGTTGCAGTCTTCAAAGCGCCTTCTGGTTGCTGTCTTCGTAAACATCGTTATTATGAGGAAATACTTAACTATGACTCTGTCTTCACAAATGACAAATGCAAAAGACTCAGTAAAGGGCCTGTACCGTATCAATATTGCGACAAACTACAAATCCATGCAACACAGAGTATGTCTGGACCAGTTGTCAGGTTGTTTAGACTCACTGGTATAAATTTAGTTGACAGCTTGTCTCGATCCACCTCCAGAACCATAGCTATTCCACCTTGTATTTTCTACATCTGCGTTGCTTTAGGAGCTGTTGTCTTTCAGAACTATGGAAGTTGGTTCTACGCTTTCTCTTGACTGTAACGAGGTAGATTGTCTTTTAGATCATACAACTTTAGGTCTTCCATGAGCGATCATCAAGGGGCCTACTATAGTATAAGTGTCTTAAAAGCGAGTGAATGTCCAACGGGTACGGCTCATATAATCATTACACGAGATCCACGATGCTGACGTATACAAAGCAACATTATTGTTCTTATGTAGATTTGTCTGCAATGACAATTATCAACAAAGTTTTTCACCGTTAGACTTCTTGAATACAATCCAGAGGCACAACGGAAGACCATCGCATCTATCAAAAAGACTTTAAAAAAGACTCATACCTACTCAAAAGACGCCATAAAACTTCATCTCTTCCGAACCTTCTCTGTCTTTTTCACATGCTGGTTGGCCTTATGTGCGCAGGTCCACATCGAAACCCCATAGTATCCCTGCCATAAGCACTGTTTATCTGTAATATAGCCCGAGAGACCAGAGCCCGGAAGACTGCTTTGAGCAAACTCCGCATCTGGATTCTCAATCGTGTTGAGAGAGTGCTGGTCGAGCCAGCCCATATTCTTCCTGATATGAGCGATTTCCGCTGCGTTCAACTCGGCCTGTGCGGCACTGCCATACTTGAGGGGCCCGAAATTGATCCAGAATCCGTTTTTGGGCGTGTTCTTTTTTGAGGGCACCGTGAGCTGGTTGATCTGGTCGAAGTAGTCGAGAATGTTTTCCGCAGTATCGATGAAAAACGCAGAGACCACCACCACGGTATCGTATTTTTCCCGATCAGGTACTGCAAAATAGCGGAAATCGTCTAGATGGAGATGCAAGTTTTCGGGTTGCAGCAATCCCGCGGGAATTATAACGCTTCTAAACTGGGCCTTCGTATCCAAGAAGTTAGACGTGTTATGGACATAAGGATAGATTTGGTTTTTCTGTGACAGAGACGGCCGGTAGACCGCCTGGCTCAACGCGTGCATGAGGCCGCTGAATTCCACAGCGTGCACCGCCCCATATTGCTGATGAAGGGCTATTTCATGTGCAACTCTTCCTAAACCCGATCCAGGCACTACGATACACGTTTTTGCGGCGTTTTCGGGCATCACCACGCGCTCGAGCTGCTTTTTAATATAGTGCAACATTGGCGCGGTTTCGGCTTCTCCTGAAGAAGACCAGTCTCGCACTAGATGGCCCATCAGCTCAATCACTCTATAGTTGGAGGAAGAAGTGTTTTGAGACGCGAGCCGCGTTCTCATGCGCAACGTATTATAGTCTTTATCCGATAGACCGTACGTGGATTGCGTGGCGTCGACGATCCCGCTGAAAAAACGCTGGTTTTCGTCGATATGCTTCTCGATCTTGTCGAGTTTTTGCGTGTACCCTGCGTCTTCACAGAGCTTCTGCTGGCGCCAGGACATCATCTTGAACAATCTGCGGCGGCGGCCGTTTGCTGATTTGGAGTTTGCAGCGTATTCCCGGAGCGAAACGAGCGCCTCAAGAAGCTCGGTTTGAGACAACACCGCCAACGCTGAAAAACGGCCGTTTCCGCCGCCAGAACCCCGTTTTTCCTTCGAAAAAAAGCCAAGGTCCCGCCGCTGCCTCGCGGCTGTAAGCGCTAGGCGCCTCATAAATCCTTGGAACGCTGCTGTGCGCGAGATAATGTTGGTGAAGAGAAAGACTCCGAATAGTAGAGGTAGCCGGGAGCCCGCCGAGCACACGAAGCTAAGCACTAGATAAACTGCCGCTGAGCACGAGAGGGAAAGATAAACGAGGGTCGAGTCCTGGACCGAATCATTCATTTGATAGATTATGGTATTGTGGGAAATTTATGGAATTTCCTAATTATTTTTCAGACGCGGATCTCAGAAGGTAGTTATGGAGGAGGTTACGGAGAAGCTCTTTTTAAGAACGTATGGTAGGGAAATTCTGATGATGGACTCACTGCTTTGCTCTATTTTACAGGCTCGATATCATGAGAGACCTAGAAAATAATGTTTTTGTTGTTCTGATTTCCTGACGTATGTTTTCAGCTCTATGTTCAGAAAGCCATAACCTCTCTTCCATTGCTCGTAACATCCTGCGTAAAGTTGACGGCCTCGCATGGCTCCAGAGTGCTGTTGAATTATTGTGCAGAAACACTTTTAGATTTGGCCAGTCAATGTCCGGAAGATTCATCCTCTCCTTAGGATTTCGAATCCAAGTAGTGCAGTCTGGGAAACTGATCGGAGATGAGAGGATAGAGTACTATGGGGTAAAATGAGAAAAGCACGCAGCGTAAAAATTTGCAACCGCCTTGAGCTTCATTGTGTCATTGATCTCTCTTCATCCCCTAATTTTGGACGTATCATCAATTACAAAAAAAGGATAATGATGGGTTCCTTTCTGGTTTGCTAAAAAGCATTAATCTAATGGTTTTGGTCAACCGCCAACTGTAATCACGTGCCTCGGAACTACACCTATCTGTAGTGATAAGATTGTTCGTCTTCGATTCGATGTATTCACAGGACTTGAGATCAGAAAAAAATGAGAAACAGAACAGAGAGAAAAATCAGATCTCTTTAGCTACGCAGACATTCGTTCCAAAAACAACCTGGTTCTTTCTCTTTCCTTTGCTTCTAGAAGGGGTGCGAGTATAACCATGGATTTAGCCACCGCAACTTTATGGTTCACGAAGCAGCAAAGGATTACTCAAAGACTCAAGTCTGACCCCAGGTTTTGTGAAAAACTACGGCTTTACCGAACTTTCTCGACCTTCTCACTGGATGCAAATCGACGCCAATGAGGACAGTTGACCGTTAACAGTCTTACCTATGACCTGCATTGTCACGGCTGTTTCTGGCAATAATAGCCCTCATGATGAAACCCGATCTGGAACGGCGCGAGTCTGCTAAGGTCAGATATAAATACGGCACACGCCGCTCGAAGCCAACATGAAACAAACTATTAGAATCTGAAACATCAACTTCCTTTCTTTCACCCTGTCTCTCATCAATAAAGTATAGAATACCCGCTGAGCCTCCCACGACCCCGTCACCACCACGCTGTGTATCCTACGTGTTTCCTGTATATAACTCGCCTGACTTCATAGCCGATTTAGCTTCACTTTTAATACCAAATAATATACACGTGAAAATGTCGGAGCTCTGCCAGATTCTATATACCGAGGAATACCTCTCTGTTATGGGTGCCCTCCGCACCTCGTTGGAAAAAAAAGCATATACTGAGGAAGCTCTCGAGCTAACGGAGCAGGCGTTGGAACTACTTGCTTCTCACTATACAACCTGGCACTACCGATTTGACATTGTGAAAAATCTCCAGAAAGATCTATTCGAAGAGCTCAACTGGTGCGAGGAGATTGCGTTGGAAAACCAGAAAAACTACCAGATCTGGAACTACCGCCAGCGCATCATCGAGGAGATTTTGAAAGATCCATCGTTGGCCCCGAAATTCCATCATAAACGGGAGTACCCCATCTTGAATATGATGCTCCAGCAAGACGCAAAAAATCATCACGTCTGGACGTATCGCAAGTGGTTTGTCGAGCGGTTTTCGCTCCAAGAAGACGAGCTGGAATTAGCATTCACCAGTGAACTAATCGGCGCAGACGTCAGAAATAATAGTGCATGGACGCACCGGTACTTTCTCAAATTTAGCAGCGAAAACCTCTCACAAGAGTCTGTATCCGAAGAGATTGAGTATGTGAAACTGCAGATCGATTTGTGCCCCCAGAACCCATCGACATGGAACTATCTAGGGGGGATCTATAACCAGACAGAAAGAGATTTGAGAGAACTCAAAGATTTCTGTCTAGTGCACGGAGATAGGAAGCAAGAACTCATATCCAGCTCTTTTGCTTTAGAGTATTTGGCCAAGATTGCGGTTCTAGAGCAGAATCCGGAGGAAGCCCATGCGATATACGAAGCCCTTGCCTCGACGTACGACCCCATAAGAAAGAACTACTGGGACTACCTAAGGCAGCAATTAGACAAAGCATAAATCAAGGATTATGGCAAATTAATTCTTTTATTAAGGGACTACGAATCTAAGCTATTTGGATAATCACATCCTCTATCTCGCTAATGTGGACCTGATGAACTTTGGAAAAGCGCCGTTTTGAGCTGCTCAAATTTTCGTAAGACGTGCCTTTATTCTGATTTGGTTTTTTCAAAAAAACAAATCTGCCATATTGGAAGCAGAATTAATCGCTAGCCCGGGTCTTGGGATCTCGCAGATAGGCGGGTCTGACTTCGGAAGTCAATCAAAGGTTATAAAAGAAGACATACGAAGAATCATTGGCCTTTTTATTCACAGTTACAAAAAAATTGTTGCTTTAGGCTACTTATAAGAATTCCTAAAGCTTTCGCCTTCATCCAGAATCAGTAACAAACATGTGTTTTCGCTGATCCTAAATATCTCTTGGAAGCGCAAAGGGCCCATATCTTTCGCTGAAAGTACTGGAGCGAAAGCTGATGTGAAGTATAAGCTTCAAAAAAACTCACACTGGCAATACAACACGCATATTTAAGGCAATTAACTATACATCAAGGAAGTAGTTATCTGGAGCTTTTGCTGTAACGATTCTAAAACGCTCCTTACATTCTCTAAAAATTGAACTCTTCAAATACTGTTGTGGTTCCTGTTAGCTGACCCGGCCGAGGTCAGTATTGGGAGAGATAGAGATAGGCTTTTTCTGAATCTTTCAAATTGAAATATTCAAAAGCCTTTGGCAAGACCAGAGAAATTGGTTGTTGGATGAGCGAAAATCAGCCTAATACTACTAGAGGCCCTCAAAGTACAAGGTGATCAACCTCTCCCCCACGAAATGACTACGCCACAAGTCTCCATAATAGGTGCAAAGTCAAAAAGAAGTTCTTTGAATAAATATGTCATATTCATAATCAAACAAATAGGCTAATTTGCATGAGGTGCGTGAGTGAAACTGGAGTGAGCTCCCAGGTGATTGCACAGTAACAGTTAATGCTTAATTTCTTCCCCGATTTTAAATTTTGGAACAAAGAATGCATAAAATGCAATCAAGGCATAGCCCGCTGTTTTTTCTCGATATTTCACGGATCACAAGTTCACCTTATTAAATTTGTTGACCACTAATATATTGCAAAATTTTGTATTTTGTGCTTTATGCGAAAAAGCGCAGAAACTATTTCACGGGGAAAAAATCAATACACCCTTCTGACCATCCTGAATCTGTCCTTGATACAAAAAAGCGTTTTCTTGTTTGTGCTCGTGATTATTGATGGACAATATAGCCCCTTGATGTCATTGATTTTTCTTAAGGGTAGAAGTTAGCTGAAGTTGCGTGTCGAACGCGGCGCAAATACTAAACTTCTACCCATCGTAATTTTAGGGTCAGCGTAGTCTAACAATCTATTGTGAGACAATCCTGTCGAATCGAAGAGGAACACATTTTGCCCATTCCTTAAGCTTCACTCAAAAAAGTCGGTTTTACCTTTATTCTAATTTTCGACTGCTAGCGTAGTCAATTTTCGTCAATCGAGCCATCCGAATAGCTGGGGGAATAGTTAACAGAAGGAACAGCTGCCAGTGAGTGAGTTTGACAAATGTAAGGGCTATTGCTCAGTTAGCTTCAAAGTAAGGAGGATCATGGATGCTAAACTGATGAAGATGTTCCATATAGTCAACCCCTGATACAGAGGTATGACTCGAGGTAGATGAACTAACCTCAGGTAGATCTGTAGTATCTAGGTCAGGAGAACTAGCTGCAGGGATGTTCGTGCTACCTGGTATGGAAAGACGTCTTGATGATCCTTTAGCCATGATGAGAATAATAGCAGACTAAGATAAAGTTATATACTTTAACAGTACTAAAAGATCAAGGAAGAAGAAGTATAATTTGTCAGGCTCGGGGGGTAATTGTTACCCGTGAGTGCATGATTGTTATGTGTATTACAGCTGACTAACTCGACCAGGTATTCAAAGACATACTCCGGCAGGCATGCTTCTAGAGGGACTATCCGCGTCAAGCGGATACCAGGGACTTCACAAAAATTTTAGGTAAGCGAATAACTCAGGGGTTATTTGCTCATTATAGGTCATTGTCTTACACACAGATTATCTAAAACAACAGAGAGTTAATTAAGTATAATGAGATTGAAGTGAGGGGTAAAGACTCAGGTTCGTGTACACCTCATGGTATCGTCTGGCTCAACACTAATCTATCCTGTGAAAGGCATACTCTATCACTTTTGTAAACACTTTCGATTAGTCAAGGAAACTGGTAACTGCTAAATGGCATAGCCTGCTTTTTCGTGAACGTGAAACAATTCTCCTATAAGTTTTGAGGTATGTCGTCTGATTGAAACCGCGTTCCTAACTTAGATTGGCACCATTGATCACTGTGGACGTGGCGGCCTTTGATCGGGCTGAACTAATAATCAAGTCCGATTATCCTTTGGCTTATCCCGGGATTTCACTATATGAGGGCTGTGTTAGCCTGGCTTAGTCATTGTTCTAGCGCCCATGGTGCCAATATAATCAGGCACACGGTTCCATACAAGGCCCTTATCTTCGGCTAATCCCGAGCTTGATCATTGTTCCAACGCCGATTATGCCAATCTAATCAGACACACGGTCCCCCCTTATCTTCGGCTAATTTCGATCTTAGTAAATTTTACAGCGCCGATGAAGCCAATCTAAGTTAGGTACACGGTTCCACTTAGACGGCATACCTTATATAAGTGATAGGTTTCCCTCCTGTCAATTCTTTTTACTAACAACCATATTACGCTTCCTTTTATCGTTACAGCAACAGTTTGATTATCCTGAACTGAAAAGCTCGATCTTTGACAAATCGGTGTACTGATACTTCAAGTATGAATATGCAATCCTCTCAAGTCTACTTCTTGTTGACTTTGTTCATGAAATTGTTGGCAGCCGTGGCGTTGCCAGCGCAATCTGAGAAATACTTCACCCTGGTGGCGAAGCCTTTGTCACAGGAAGCGGCAGTCATGATGAATGAAGTGTTATCGGATCGGTCTAGCAACAAGACTTCTGACCAAGTGTTTGAGGTTGTGACCATCCCGCTGACATTGAAAGCTAATGTTGAAGCACCTAAGTGGTTAGGTGAATGGGAGGCCGCCGAATTTGCTGCACTACCAGGAGTGTTTACAAACCCCTACATACCTGAAGGTGTCAACCTGACCGTTGAAGCGGCATACTATTTGATCTCTATGACAGGCGGCCGCTGGCATGATGCGAAAGGTCCAATCAGCAAGAGAGAATCCACAAGTGAAGAAGTGAGTGCGGCAATGAGGTATTTTGAAACGGGTGATCAAAGTGTCCTAGCACACTTAAATGACCCAAGCGACAGCGACCTTGGCGAGCAAAAGGAACAGCTCGTCAGGCGTGCGTGGCCAAACTTTAACTGGGGCAATTGGAGACGGTCAAGAAGCCATGTTGCCTCAGCCGCAGTATTGGACGTGTTACGAAACTCCTTACAGGGAGGCTGTGAATGGTTGAATTTGGGCCGTTCGGCTTATTGTGCTCTGGATAATGGGGATGTAGGCTGTGTGTCGTGGACAGGCGGATGGCAAACCTTTCCAAGGTGTGTTGCAAAGGCTATCATTGATGATGCTATTAACGACTTTGGGGTTATTCAAGGCTTAAGTGCCCACTGCCCGAATTGCCTCGAGCTAACCAAGAGACACATCGAGGACGATCGAGGGTCTGAGGAACTTCGTGTGGAGTTGATTAAAAGGAAATACAACAAGCAGACATGTATCAGCAATAGGCCAAATGGCTGTTGAATGAATAGCTTGTTTCATTGATTTTTTTTTGAAAAGGGGCTCCCGGCCATATTGAGTAGTAATTGGCGGCAAAACACGAACTCCACGGTCTTACCATGGATAAGTCTCTCTCGTTCAAAACCTTGGTGCTCTTGAATTTCCGAATAAGATTTTGCTGATACAGTGAAGTAATCTTGCAATCGTGATGACTCAACCATCACTTTTTAGCCCTGTCTAGTATGGCGTGTGTTTTGTGGAAGCGTTCAGTTCTCTTTTCGCTGAATAAAGATCAGCTTAAAGGGCAGATAGGTTAGTATAATTTTTCATCACGTTAAGACCTGAAGAGTTTACAAAAAAGCCTACAGAGTATTCGTATATCTCGTGTGAAGTTTTGGTGGAGCCTTAGGGCAAAATACCATGTACTAAGAGCATTGCCAGAGGCAGGGATCAAGCAGGTGAGATTTCTTCTAGTGGAGACTTTCAGCTCTAGACAGTTTTGAAAGAAATTGAATATTGATCAATATACTAGCATCGACTTGAATTTACGTACTGGCCCGCCCATAATTTGCGCATAAGTTCAGAAGATCCCCTAAACGTTAACCGAGCGTACATTGTGTTTTTGGAAGTGACTTATGCAATATCAAAGAAGTCTACATTAGAAAATCGGCAGCAGTAAACAGGCCCCCACGAAAAACGAACCTATAAAACCATGCGGCGGAAAGTACTTGAAGCTACAAGTTCTCGTAACTGATAATCAAAGAAGAAAAGAGAGTTTCATTTTGGTGCTCAGCTCTTCACGGATCTTTTTACTGGTACATGAGCTGATTGTCGGTGACAGGATCGATCTCTTGAATAGGTGATGGTTGACAAGCAGGGACTCGAAAAGTATGATTTTATACCACATCCGATGTGTGTTTATTGCAAAGGGATTATCATGGCATTCAAGAAAGATAAACACAGGAAAACTCAAGAGCAGCCAAGCTTCTAGTAAAATAGTATGAACTACTCCTTTACTATAAAGCTCTCTAAGTATTTCTACTCACAACAAGGCAAAACCTACCAATGAATCAATCCCGTTGACACCATCAAAATCGTATTTTTCATAATGAGACGCCATGGTAGTGAAGAATTTCTTTTCAGACTTGTTGAGGCTTCAAAAGTGTCGGGGATAAAAGTCAGAGGTATGTCTAAGCATGGTAAAACAGCATAACCGGGAGGCTTATGAGTCTATGATAATTCAACCCGCGATGCATAAACTGTTCACTTTATCTCTCATGCCCAAAGGCACGTGTATTTAAGTGTGATAGTGGCTTTTATCTCGGGACGGGATTTTTTGCATAGCACTCATTTACGAAAGCAACGCCATAAATCCAGATAAAACATTACGCGGCCCAGTTGAACACGTTAAGCGTTGCTTAGTTGGCTCGCCAAGGCAAGTGAAATTCAACTCATCGCTCGCCTCCATAACGTCAATGGCCTCGCATAATAAGCACACCGGAATGTCGCGCAAATCATCGGTCGCATTAGAAATTGTGCTTTTTTTTTTATTTTTTCGCGTTATGACAACCAATGATGAGGGAAGCATGAGAAGGAATGTAAAAAAAAAGTGTTAGCCCAGACGCAACTGTGCTTGATCTTGCATTGTACTGAATACACGAGGCCGACTAAGGCTCTAGGCCCTGCGGTATATTCGAGATTTTCTTGGATCGACAGCGCTGTGCATTGCGAAGCATCGCAAGCAACGCCAAAAATGTATGATACCGGTGTCGAGGATTGCAAAAGCGCGAACGTAACGCATCTGATTGATGAGTTGTCATGAATTTACCAAAATCACGACAAGTCACCAGGTGTAGAATTTGTTAGCGCGAGCTGCTAGGGAGTAACATGAGTATCGACGCAGGGAAAGGTAAAATTTACAAAATCACGCTCCAAAATGACATACCTCTTCCCACACCACTTAGAACTATACAAACGCCCTTTGGGTGAAGTATGTTTTGGAAGCTTAAACTCCAAGTGGCTCGAGAGTCCACCCATCGGAAAAATATTCCCAAGTTCGGAAATGTGATTTGTGCGTTACGTGGCCCTCAGATCTCTGTACGACCGATGCGGATGTGCAGTCAAAACAGATCAGGCATATGCGGGCGTGTGTAAACATACTGTGGCCTGCACCTCAATTCCGCGATTTGGGCCTAGACCCCGAGGTCGTGTACCCGCCACTTTTCGCGAGCGCTTAGGGGGTGAAACGGAAGGTATGGAGCCAGCTCATGAGCAAAAGGCCGCGACTTCGCCCCAAGCATATGCGACTTCGCCGCAACCAGATTGCTGCGCTGATGCATGGGGCCAGCAAATTCTCGTAAATGGAAAGATAGGAGTTTATCACACGATTTGGGTGATAAGCCATGTTGCAAGATTACGATTGGCCCACATTTCTAGGAATGATGCAACATGTCAGCCACTGAGCATTTCGATGAGGCGGAATTCAAGACCCGCGGAATGCACACAGTCTTGGTCTAAATCTGTGCCACGATTTCGTGGCTAAGTTTCGGGGGTGCCTGCCAAAAATTTGGGTCTAGAGAGGCCCGGTCGCGGCCACAAAATTGAAAGTGTCTGGGGCCTCGGCTTGCTCAAAGGGGTCCCAGCGACAAAGAAATGCGCACTGCCTGGGGCGATGTTCAGGGCGGGCGCCACTGAGGGCGCTGCTTTACTTTTAATTTTCAAATGAGGCGGAAATTAGAATCGCTTCCAGCGCCCAAATCGCGCTATGCACGCGCACCGTTGGTTCAGTCAAAGAAGGGCGATTGCTGGCAGAATTTCCGAATTCTATGCCAGAGGCTTTTTTGATCGTTGGTTGTGAATGGAAAGAAGTAAAAGGAAGTCGAAGAGAGACCAGCCGTGAAATTTGGCTCAATTGCATCTCTTGAAACGCAGACGATTTAAACTCACGAGCGCAGGACCAGCCTTATCGTGCGGTTCGTTTCAGACTCACCTGGCCAATACCCTAATTTAGAAAATCAAAGAAGCCAAGTGTGAGCTTTTATTCGGTAAGAATTTGACTGATTCAATCCCTCCTTTTGTAGCAGCCGAACGTAGGCAGATAAGGTGGGTCCCCTACCGCTAGAGTTTCTATTCCGAGGCACTAGTCGCCGAATTCGGAACCTCGACTAGCTTAATGAGCAAGCCTTGTTTAAGGAGAACTTGCTGCAATTTGCCTGGGACAAAGCCACGATATAGCGGCTAGACAATCTGCAAATGCTCGGATTGGCCTTTTGTCAATGCTTTGTGTACCGAAACTTGCAGCCCAAAACCTGTTTTGTGTACATACACGCCCCTTCTATCAACATAATATACGTCTGGCTCAAGCCACACCGCTAATAGGGGTTAGCGGGAAACTCTCCGCAAGCTTCTAAGCGGAGCGCGGCGTATAGCAGGCCGGAGCCCGCTGTGTGTGTCAGTATCTGCGCGCACCGATCTTGCTTTCGGATCACTTCCGAACGTTGCGTTGAGTGCGCGACATTAGGATCACCTCGCCAGTTTGGAAGTGTAAATTTGAAACAGCGAAGTGGCCAATTCCACTTCTCAACCAGCGAAGATTCTCGAAATCGAGAAGACTCTGTTGCGGGGGAAAAATTGAGCCCTCATTTGTTTTGTTGTGCCTTACAACAATGAGAGAGTGAGCTTTTTACAAGCCTCCGAGGTCAGGCATCCAGCGCCAGACACCTGCAAGGAGTTCACAGAGGCAGCAGATCCGCATGGCAGAAATGCTCGGTGCTCGCAAACATACCGGCTTTTGACGCAGAGCCCGCTGCACGCTCGCATGTACACTCCCAGAACGCAGCTTCCTGCGTCACCCATCTACGTCTCGTTTGTCGAGACCAAACTCCGGCCAGATTGGTGCCATTCCGAGTTGGGTCTGATGGATGGGATTTTTTGTGCCATCCCTGACAACCTTTAACAACACCTTTTTTCTTTCCTTGTGACCCAGGATTGTTCTTGTTTTTCTCGTTGTTCACGCAATTGCTATTTATTTCAGCCTAGACCCTGCGCCCCGACCTTGGCGCTGTCACCTGATTCTCGCTTCCCCGCTCTTCTCGTGGAATCTCGTTATTTTTCACCCCAGCCTGGGCTCTCACTCAAACCCGCCAACGAAGAGACCCCCTTTGTTTCTTGGCTCCTTCAGCTGAACAAACTGCCCATACTTGCGAAACCGCCTTCGTTTCTATTCCACGATACTCAAAGGGGTTACATCGTGAAAAAAAGGGCACAAAAGAGCTTCGATTTCCCGCCACCAACACTCGCACACGCCAAACAAACGTCAAAAAAGAAATACAGGGTCGTTAAGAGGCACGCACAAATCTCGAAACACCACCTGTACCAGTTGGCTTCTTATCCCTTGGCAATTTCTTCAGGCATAATCTGATACACACGGTCGGCCGGAAGTAGACCTTACAGATAGAAAAAGAAAAAAAAAATAAAGCCAGACATGAGCGGATTGGGCATCGTGCTTGAAGAATCCATGCGGACCCCTGAGCTACGAAACACACCTGTGGTATCGCCCGAAATAGCATTGGCTCAAGATGACACTCCTCTACAAGCATCTTACGCCGCTGACGAAACGCTTTTACCGCCACTTCCTGAAAGCGGGGGTGATGAGTTGTCACATGCACAAAGACCAAGTCTCAACGGCCCTTCGTCGACCAGCTCCAGCGCGCTGCAAGTCTTGTCGCCCTCGGGCTCATCTGTGGGACTTTCAACGCACACAAACACGGCGTCCTTCGCCGAGCCAAACCAGGACGAGAATATCTTTATTGTGCCTGAGCTGTATGCCTTAGATTCGCTGGCGCTTAGCATCGACGGGCCACCGATCGCGTTTCCCTCTATGGAAACTCATACTCAGAGCCTCACTTCGCTCCAAAGCGCTCCGAGTTTGCCTTCCGCTGCGCCGCAGAACTCCAACACGTCGCCGTTGCGCCGGCTCAAGAGCTTGAAAAACGGGATCCGCAAGCTCT